>WOVY01015779.1:0-34989 GCA_013436015.1 Rhipicephalus annulatus
TATCTATCTATCTATCTATCTATCTATCTATCTATCTAATCTATCTATCTATCTATCTATCTACTATCTATCTATCTATCTATCTATCTATCTATCTAGCTTATCTGTCTGTTCTGTCTTTCTTTCTGTCCTGTCTGTCCTGTCTGTCTGTCTGTCTGTCCTGTCTGTTCTGTTTATCTATCTATACTATCTATCTATCTATCTATCTATCTATCTATCTATCTATCTATCTATCTATCTATCTATCTATCATACTCTAGCCGCCTATGACTTTAGCTCTGCGGGCCGTTTCGATAATAGCATAGATACCGAACTTGGTATGCCATAACATGTCCTGCATGAAGAACGTATTTACTAGTCATAACGTGAAAAAAGGGTATGAACTTCAATGAATGTCATGATTTATAGTTCATGGTCCCTGCTGTCCCTTGCGGTGGTTTCGTTCACATGACATGTTGCAAAACTGGCATGGTATGACATGACTGCGTGGCAAACATGAGAGACCCTAACGTTTAAATCACGGCATACACATCATGAGGAGACCACCAGGTCGCCGCCGAGGAGTGCACACGCATTCACATCGGCTCCAATAATCATCGTGCCTAGCAGCGATTAAAATCATGTGACTACCAGTGAAACTACGGGAATTGCGCAGGAAGACGTCAGGTACACGCTAACATCACCTTTTTGGACAAGCGATCCCGGTTTCCTCTGAGAAGTGAAGACCTTCGGCAGAGCATGCCAACCCGCCACGCTAAGCCTCGCGGCGAAGCGGAACGCGGAGCCCTGGCAGCCAGCTCTCGGCCCACGCGTCGCGCTGCGCCTGCCCGAACCCCAATGGACAACGACCCAGAACTAGCCCAGGCACTCATGGCCACGGATGACCAAGACTTCGAAGCCCAAGTGAGCTCTGCAGTGGATGCAAACGAAGATTTCTTTTCACCTGCCGAGGTGCTACAAGGGGGAATCTACTAGCGACGCCGAGAACGAGGAAAAGACTCTGCGGAGGAATGCGACGACGAAGTCAGGAAGGGTAAGTGGCTGGTAGCAATGTCATTGCGACTGCGAAAACGCATCAGGAAACAAGAACGCGCAGCCAGTGATGACAGTGTTGCTCGAGGCGTAACTGAGAGCAACAACTCCGGCGCTAGGACGCTTGCAGAAGAGCGACGCGGAAGAGCATCTGAAAGGGGCCGAACACGAACGCGCGCGGTGACGCTGCCCAAAAACAATATGAAGGTTATCATGCGGCCCAGACCAGGGTTAGTTGTGAAGGAACTGAAAGCATGCCAGGTTGCGCGAGCGATAGAACATGCCGTGCGGTGACCCGGAAGCCTGTAACAGCCACAAATTTCTGCTTCGCCTTCGCAACGGATCAAACATAATTATTGCAAGCACTCCGTACGAAGATGTAGCACAAAAGATCTTGAAGATAAAGACACTGGAACTCAATGGCACCAACTATCCCGTAAACACCTACATATCCACTCATGCTGGATACTTCAAAGGAGTGGTGCGCCTATTAGAACGCGAAACGCAGAAGCTGAACTCCTGAGCCATCTCCGAGTGCGCACTCAAGGAGTGACAATTGTTTAAGCCCGCATGCTCGGACAGTCACAAACTGCAGTGATCACGTTCATTGGAACAATACTGCCGCACTTCGTGTATTATTACGGTGGCGAAATGCCGTGCGCGCCTTATCAACCCACACGGCAGTACTGTAAACTCTGCAAGAGCCAGGTACATAGGACGGATGTTTGTTCCACACCAATGACAAAGGCGTGCAGCATTTCCGCCTAAGAGACCCACCTAAGCACCACACTTGCAATCTGAAATGTGCCCTGTGCGGTGGATGCCATCCCACGGCGGCATCGGAGTGCACCAAAAAACTCAAACGCGTCCTTCAAAAGGAGTGGTCGTTGCTGTCACACCAACACAGCACACCACAAACCGCTGGCGTACTCAAGAGACGCTGGTTCAGCCCGGACCGCGAGGACTCTGCACCACCAGGCGGGGCCTGTTCCAGTTCCCCGATCTAGGTCTCGATCTACATCCCGATCCAGGTCCGGCTCTCGAGACTGCTCCAACTCCAGGAATGGTGACCACAAGCAAGCCCAAGCAAAGCAACAACACCACAAGGGCAAGAAGGCGCAGAAAAAGAAAGAAAAGAACCAGGTGAGCAGGGCAGCGAAATCCTCCCTACACTCACACCAAACACCGCAACTCACGCGCTTAGAACGTGAATGAGAGATAATGCGGGTGAGAACAGGTGACCTACAACGTGAAAATAGGGAACTAAAAAAGCAACAAACGCAGCACCAGCAACAAAACCCTATAACCGCCCAGAATGGCCAGAAATTGCAGACCCAACCGAATGCAGGAGGTGACTCAATGATTACGTGATGATGATATATGTTGTTTAATGGTGCAAGGGCCATTGATGGCCAAAGAGCGCCAGGAAATGATATCGGACGAGAGCAATGGTTATGGTAAATGGCTGTAAAAAGGGCCTAAATTTCTGCGCTCTAAAGATGCGTAAGACATATATTTAATAAAATCATGAATCATGGCATGCTTAACTTCACTTTCACAGTGAAGTGAAGCATGCCTGGTGAGAATGAGTCTTTAGTTATCATGACATATTAAAATAGGAGCGTTATATTAGACCGATTGCTCGCCAGCGCCCTTGGTCCCAAGGGCCGGGAGACAGGTGCTCTTTGGATGTGGCATCCGCAGCAGCAACCTCCTTTCGGAGGCCGTGCTACCGATCACTTGAGTAGATAACATGGAAAGTATTTACTTCCTTTAAGAATGCGTTCAATGCATTATATTTAAAAAGAGGTTCGCAACCAACAAACATAGTGGGGTGAAGGGGTATGTGTTCCTTGTACGCTAGTGGAAAATGCTTTTTCCTGTAAGCCTCTAGCTCAGAGCATTCAAGGAGTATATGAAGTTACGGTAAGTGGACGGCCACATCTGTGACAGCTGGGTGGGTCACCACCGGACAAAAGGTCTGTGTGCGTGCTGTGTGTGTGTCCTATTCTAAGCCGACGGAGACTGACCTCTGTACGGCGTGTTTTCGACGTGGGTGGCCAGTTACCGAGGTATGGTTTAATCAAGTGTAACTTGTTATGAGTTTGTTGATCCCATAACTTCTGCCAGTAAGCCCTGAGCTTTTTCCGTATGTTTGGTTTTAGGTCCATTATAGGGACAGCAACTGAAGAGTTGACGGAGCTTCCGTTAATTGACGTGGCGAGCTGGTCGGCCAACACATTTCCTTCAATCTCGCGATGTCCTGGTACCCAGCACACGACGATATGTTGCTTGGAAGTATAGGCTGCGCAGAGTTTTGAATAGAGGGATATAACTATAGGGTGTCTGTGTTTTTAAAGACTTTTCAACGCTTTTACGACACTCAGGGAGTCTGTGTATATAACTACCCTTGGCGTATTCAATTGTTTGATGTGTTAACGGCTACGAGTAACGCGTAAGCCTCGGCTGTAAAAATGCTTGTGCTGGTGGACAGAACGCTGGCATCCGAGAAGGATGGGCCGACCGCCGCATAAGACATGCCAGTATGGGACTTGGATGCATCAGTATAATATTCTGGACAGTCATATTTATGTTGCAGCTCTATGAAATACATCCGAATGTGTATGGGGGAGGCATGCTTTGTGACAGCTACGAAAGATGTGCACAGTCTATAACCAGCCACTGCCATGGCGGGAGCCGCAGAGCGGGGAAGCTGAGGTGGTATTCAAGCAGTGGGACGTTTGTTTTTTCAGCTAGGTATCTAACACGCAGCGAGAAAGGGCGTGCCATTGCGGGTCGATTGTAAAAAAGTTGAGAGCTGGACAGGTCGTTGATGGTGGAATATGCAGGTTGCTCACTGTTCGCATTTACTTTAAGGAAATATATGAAGGAAGAATATGTTCTCTGCAGATGGAGTGACCACTCGTCCGATTCTTCATAAAGGCTTTCAAATGGGCTTGTTCTAAAGGCGCCTATGAACAGGCGGATGCCTTGATGATGAACAGGGTCTTACATTTTCAGAGCGCTTGGCGTGGCAGAGTGATAGACTATTGCCCCATACTCAAGACGTGAGTGTTCTATACAGATTCATTAGGCACTTTCTGTCGCTGCCCCACGTTGTTCGTGACAGCACCTTTAGGATATTCACTGTTTTCAAGCATTTATTTTTAAGATGTTTTATGTGCGGTACAAAGGTTAACTTCGCATCTAAAATTATACTTAGGAACTTATGTTCTGTGTTTACGGGTAGACGCTCACCCTTAAGGACCAGTTCAGGTTCAGGGTGCAAGCCTCGTTTTCGTGGAAAAAGGACACAGGTGCTTTTCTGTGGGTTCAGTTTGAACCCGTTTTCATCAGCCCATTTGGATACCTTGTTAAGGGCGAGCTGAACCTGTCGCTCACAGATCCTAAGAGAACACAATTGAAACCTATCTGCACATCCTCGACATGTGTTGAATAAAAATTATTACGTGGGATGTACAGACGGAGAGAATTCATTTTTATAATAAAGAGCGTACAGCTGAGCACCCTACCCTGTGGCACTCCGGTTTCCTGTACAAATGTTCGGGACAGAACATTGCTCACTCTAATGCGGAAGGTACGATCAGACAGATAGCTTTCAATGACACTGAACATATTACCGTGTATACCTATGTGTGAGAAGTCTCTCAATATTCCAAACCTCCACGTAGTATCGTAGGCCTTCTCCATGTCGTGAAACACAGATAAGAAAAACTGATTATGAACAAAAGCCTCACGTATGTGTGCCTCGATACGTATAAGATGGTCGGTGGTAGATCGGCCCTCTGTAAGCCCGCACTGGAATGGGTCGAGCAATTTGTTTGTTTCTAAGTAGTGGAGTCAGCGGCAATTAATCAATTTTTCAAACTGTTTGCAGAGGCAGCTTGTTAACGCTATAGGTCTGTAACTTGATACAGTAGAGGGATCATTCCCCTGCTTCAAAATTGGAATTATAACAGCCTCCTTCCAGGAGGAGGGGATCACACCTGAAGACCGTATGCGATTATAAAGAGAGAGGAGGGTTTTTTTAGTTTCGGAGGGTAGTTCCTTCAGCATCGCGTACATTACGTTGTAAGAACCTGGGGTACATGTATTACAGCAGCTGAGTGCTGTTCGCAGTTCTGCTAAGCAGAACGGTGCATTATATGCCTCATTTCTTGCGGATTTTTTTCTAACTTTAGTTTTTCTATTCGTGCCTTGTAACTCTGGAAGGATTCGGAGTAGTGTGGGGAGCTCGATATGTGTTCGAAATGTGTGCCAAGAAAGTTGGCTTGATCCTCCAAGCTTTCCCCGAGGCTATTAACTAGTGGAAGAGAATACGTTTGTTGGCCCCTAATTTTCTTTACCTTATTCCACACTTTTGCCATATCTGTGTACGAGTTGATACTCGATATAAACTTTGTACAGCTCTTTCGTCTAGCTTGTCGACGCGTTCTCCTTGACTGCGATTTGACCCGCTTGAAATTTTCCAGGTTTTCTGCTGTAGGGGAATCGCGAAGCAACGCCCAAGCTTTGTTCTGAGTGGTCCGTGCTTTCCTGCATGCGTCGTTCCACCATGAGACTCGCCGTTTAGAAGACATGCCGCTCGTTTTGGCAATACATTTAGATGCGGCATCAAGTATAAAAGCTGTAAAATACGTGACAGCGTCATCTATGGTCAGGGCAGACAGCTCAGTCCATGTCATGTGTGTAAGAGTTCTATACCCTTCCATTTCTGCAGAGTCAATCTTCCATCGAGGAACCTGCGGGGATAGTTGATCTTTGTTCGACGCACTCAGGATGATTGGCAAGTGGTCACTCCCATAAGGGCTTTTAAGAACGCTCCACTTAAAAACAGGTAAAAGCGACGGTGATGAAATGCTAAGATCTATGGAGGAGTACGTGTTGTTTGCAAGGCTAAATACGTAGGCTCCTTTATATTTAAAAGACATAAACTAGAAGAGAAAAGGAGTTGCTCAATGAGACGTCCTCGCGCATCACAGTGAGCATCGCCCCACAAGATACTGTGTGCATTAAAATCACCTAGAACCAGAAACGGCTCTGGGAGTTCTTCTAATAATGATTCTAGATCACGTCTGTGTAGCTGTTGATGCGGTCGTATGTACACAGAACATATGGTAATGAGTTTGTTAAAAAGTACAGCTCGAATGGCCACTGCCTAAAGGGCCATTTGGAGCTTCAAATGCTGGCATGCTACACTACGATCAACTATAATGGCTACACTGCCAGATGGTACGACAGCATCCTCCCGGTCTTTTCGGAAAATAATATATTGTCATAGGAAGTCCTTGTGCTTAGGAGTTAAGTGCGTTTCTTGCACACGTAGCACTTTCACGTTAAACTTACTCAGAAGTTCTTGGACGTCATCTAAATTTATAAGTATTCCCCTTACGTTCCACTGTATGATTTTGTCTATAGTAGAAAAAAAGGGAAAAAAGTGCTGTGTGCAAAGAAGATGCAGATTAACTCATTTTACAGGGCCTTTGTCAGGCCCTGTTATCGGCGTTCTGTCCTTTCTGGGGCGGTCGAGAGAAGCTTGCCGCTCCTTCGGCGCTTCCTGCGCCGTTTAGCTTGAACTAGTGTCCATAGCCTCTTGCGAGGCACTGGATGCCCGCTCTCAAGAGGGATCTGTGCATCGCTTAGACTTCGCCTCGATCGACGAAGTCTTTGTCCCCACCAAGCTGGGGGTTGATGAAGCCCCCTTGGCCTTGTGATTGCCCTGGCTGCTGCCAGATCTTGTAGAGGTCACTGGTGTGGACAGGCTGAATGTGGGCAGGGCAGCGCTGGATGCTCCCGCCGTAGGGGCTTGTGGCATTGGCCTCGGCACGCTAGGCGCGGTCCGGGCAACTGCCAAGGGCCTTTGTGGTGCCGCCCCTCGTCGCACCACTTCGGCAAAAGGTGTTTTTAGTGCTAATGATAACGAGACCCGTTGTCTTGCTTCCCTGAATGTGATATTTTCCTTAAACTTTATAGTCATTATTTCTTTTCTCTTTTCCAGGCTGGGAACGTTCTGGAGTACGCGGGGTGACTACTTTCGCAGTTAGCACAGAGGACCTCGTCATGACTACATTCATCAGCACTGTGGCCGGTTGTGCCACACTTAGCACATACCAGCTGTCCTCGGCAGCTCTGGGATGCATGACCGAATCTCTGGCATTTGAAACAACGCCTCGTGTTTGGAATGAAGGGTCGGACATAAAGATTTACATAGCCAGTTTCGAGAGTCTCAGCTAAAGTGGTTGAGTTGAAGGTGAGTATCAAGTGCTTTGTTGCTATTTCATTGTTGTTACGTCTTATTTTGATGCGCTGGACATGTATTACACCTTGGGCCTTCCATCCATCAAAGAGCTCTTCTTCACTCAGTGTCATCAAACCTTCGTCCGATACCACGCCCTTCGCTGTATTCATAGTACGGTGTGCGCTCACAGAGACGGGGATGTTACCAAAGGCTACGAGGTGCGAGAGTTTATTGTACTGTTCCTTGTCTTTTAATTCGAGGAGCAGATCTCCACTTGCCATTTTCGTGGCCTTATAACCGGTTCCAATGGTCTCTCTCAAGCACTTGGCCACAAGGAAGGGTGAGATTGCTCTAGCTTTTGTAGATGATTGTTCGCAGTAGAGGACATGGTATTTTGGGAATGTTTTTCTGTTTTTGGGCCAAAGTAGTAAAGTTGCGTCGGTGCGTACCCTTTTCGGAGCACGATCACTTAAAGAGGGGGTCGAGTATTTCATGAGAAAATGTGTATTTTTTGGTAACGGCGCCTACCACCCACCACGGAGTCCAACGAGGAGACGTGGCAGAGCAAGTGGGCATGTCTGCGCAACGCCAGCAGTACGCCGTTACTATAACCCAATATGGTTTACCCTAGTTTGGATAGCCACACAAGGTTAACCCTTGCCGCCAGGAAAAACAGAAGTAAATTTGAGAGAGGAGAGATTATGAAAGATTGAAAGTAAGAGGGAAAGACGAAGATGAAGAGAGGCAGAGACAGGAAAAGGCGACTGTCGGTTTCCCCTGGGTGGGTCAGCCCTGGGGTGCCATCTACGTGAAAGCCGTGGCCAAAGGTGTGTGTTGCCTCTTCCAGGAGGCCTTAAAAGTCCAATCGCCCAGCGTCGGCTCAACCCCCAGGATCCCCTTTTCCTCGGACACGGCTCAGCCATGCACGGCTAGGCGTAGGAGGGAGCCAAAACTCCCCCATTAGCTCGGGTACGTGGTGTCGCTACACAGCAAACGCCCACTTGCGCAGGCGCCCCTGCGGGGTCAATGATTACGTCGTCGATGCTGAAGGAAACATTAAAGGAAGTTATACCGACATTTATAGAGCAAGTAATGATAAAGGTAGATAGAAAGCTAGATATTCTGAACAGAAAATTAGGCACAACACATCGAATTCACGAAAGCCTTGCGAAAGCATGCCACAGGCATCACATCAGAGAAAAGCTGAGAAAGTTTACAACAGGCCCGGATTGTCGTTCGTGAACCAGGAGATGCGTAATGGCTAAATATCAAACGCATCGGTCAGAAAAGTGTGAAATATGGCAGTGGAACTGTCGTGGTTTCCGGTGGAGAAGATGGCAACTGTTGCAGCTAGTGGTGTCGCAACAAAAGTCACCTGCTGTCATAGCAGTCCAGGAAGTCGGAACACAACCAAAATGACGGGGCTACGAAAGTTACTGTACCGGGGACGCAGAATGGAAAGTTGCTACATTAGTCGATAACTCAATTGCAGCAATATGTCATCAGCCCATAGAAGAGGCAGATATCCCGCATATCATAACAGAAATAACCTACAAAGGGAGCCGTAGGAAGAGCGCCTTAGTACTTAATATCTAGAGCCCCCCAAGATAAGATAAAGCAACGTTCGTCAAGCTCTTTCAAGAGACAGCAAAACTAGCGAAAGGGAAACCATTAATCATAGTTGGGGACTTTAAAGCCAGGCATGAAAGCTGGGGATATAATATGCAAGGCACCAAAGTCAAGAATATCGCAAGACCAATAGAGAAACTGGAAAAGACGCTGTTAACTGACCCTGCAATACCAACGAGAATAGGTAACAGCGTATCCATGGACACAAAGTCCGGACTTGACGATTGTACACAACTGCCACAGCGTGGACTGGTACAACACCCTTGAAAACCTGGGCAGTGATCATCACATGCGAAGCACCACAATCCGCACCGGCTGAATCTGCAAACACATCGGCACAGCCAAAATTACAGACTGGCATGGATATAGAAAACCGCGAAAAGAGCATGTGACTGTCATAGACGACTTGGACGAGCGGTGCAAAGGAATTGAAATGAAAAGCAAATGCACACCAAAACCATCGCCACAACAGATGACACTCCAGAAGTAGACGCTCACCTTCTCCACCTGTGGGAAGCAAGAAGAAACCTCACTAAAGGATGGAAAAGGCAAAAGCGAAATAAGGAACTCAAAGCGAAAACTAAAGAAATAACGCAGCAAGCCGAACAGTACGCTAATAAGCTCATGGACAGCCAACTGGGAACAATTTTGCGATTATCTAAATGGAAATTTAGGAACAGCAAAGACATGGAATATCCTCAGAGCCATGATTGACCCTCTGAAAACTAGACGCGCAGGACCAAAGTCTCTAGAAAGATTATTGCACACGTATCCAGGCACACGAGATGACTTCCTTCAAGACATCTTTATTAAGTGTTTCGGCGCCCGAGCCATCACAGCCCCTTACCACGCTAAATACACTGAGCTCCCAAACTCTGAACTGGATGCACTTTTCATGCATGCTGTGGTCAGAGCGGCAATCGTCAGCATGAAACGCAACACAGCGCTTGGGGCGGATCAAATCACCAATGCCATGATTCGAAACATGAATGACGAAGCCACAACAGCGCTTCTAAACTTCATTAACAAAGACTGGGTGAATGACACTATACCTCAGCAATGGAAGCATGCTGTAACAATTATGATACCTAAACCAGGAAAGAAATCAGCAATAGAAAACCTCAGGCCAATCTATTTTACCTCGTGCTTAGGCAAAGTGTTTGAGAGATTAATAAATACCAGTTTCGACGCACTTTCAACAAAATAACTTGTTTCCAAACACCATGTTTTGTTTCCACTTGAACCATTCCACGCAGGACATCCTTCTGCTTTTAAAGGAGAAAGTACTAACGAATGTTCCAAAAGCAGGAAAAACATTGTCATGACCATCGAAATAAAATGCATTTTCGACAACGTAAGCCATAAGGCCATATCAGATGGGCTAGCAGCGACAAACTGTGGTCAAAGGACGTACAACTATGTACAGAGCTTCCTGACTAAAAAGCTGTTTGTATCAGATTAGGAGAAGGCGAATCCACTGTCTTCCACCCACCGAGAAAAGGCACACCAGAAGGCGCTGTGATCTCACCTACACTTTTCAACATAGCCATGATAGGTCTAGCCAGAAAACTGGAAGATATTCCCTACATCCGACACTCCTTCTATGCGGAAGACATCACTATATGGACAACCAAGGGTAGCCTGGCAGAAGAAGAGCGGCTTCCACTGGCAGCTAAAACAGTCAAAGAGTACACTAAAGAAAGAGGACTTCAGTGCTAAGCAGACAAATTAGAACTCATTCGGTTCTCCAAGAGTAAAAAACAAAGGACGGACCCGAGCCTCCGCCTTGAGGTCAAGCTAGACGGCAATATTATTCCAGAGAAAACGACTGCTCGAATCTTAGGAATGGGGTTACAGTCCAATCAGCGATGTCCCCACACACTGAATATGTTTAAACGAACAGCTCAACAAATTGTTCGTATGATAGCTCGAATAACAAAAAATCGTGCTAAACTGAAAGAAAAAGACGTACTTCGTTTGGTAAAGAGCTTAGTCATCAGCAGACTAACATACTCGCTACCCTACCACAACATGAACAGAAAGGAGAAAGAAAAAGCAGACAAAATTATAAGGATGGCGTATAAAGCGGCTCTGCGACTACCACAAAGCACTTCAACTGCGAAGCTATTACCACTCGAACTTCACAATACATTTGATGAGTTGGCTGAGGCGCAAGTAAACACCCGGATTAACCGCCTGCTACAGACACCAACCAGCAGAAATCTTCTTCAGACAATTGGCTTCGGTGAACAAGTACAGGCACATGGAAGAGCAAAGGAATTGTCGTGCTCAGTTAGAGCCTGGTACAAGATATGCCCCCTAACGAATGTCACAAAACGAGCGCTCAAAAAAGGACGCGCCGCCAAATTCTCGCGACGAAACGCCGGAGTGACGCCGCGAGGTCAACGATAAAAAAAGAAAACAAGCATCGAAAGACTCCCCGGGCACGCGTCCCTCTCCCCTCGGAAGCGTACGTTCGCCGACGAACCTCCTCACCCCACATCGGCGGCCGAGCAAGCCCTCAAAATTTCTAGATGGAAAGGGGCGTGGATATGCCGGGTTGAGTCATCCGTCGCGGATGGCCCTCGTACCGTCTCGCGCTTTCCCCCAGCCTTCGCTGCGCATCGCGCCGACGAAATGATGAGAATTTTCTGGAATCGCGCGCGGAAGGTATTTAACCGAGCAGCGGAGATGGGAGATCAGGAGAAGACGGAAGTTAGCGCCAGAGCGCGTAGGGATTCCGCCGTGTAGTCGGCGATGGTTTTGTCCGTAAAGACAAAGCAGGAGAAGAAGATGATTTCCACCTGAGGGGTGACGGCTCGAGCTGCAGGCAAGAGTGTGTGTTTACCGCTATCGAGCGAAGACGCGTGGCAACAGCTGCGTGTGTGAAGCCGACGTGTTTCCGGTGAAGAAGTTTGAAGCTTGGAGAGTGGCTAATTGAAGACGCGAGGTTTCCTGGAAGAGGAACTTCGGGGGCAGCGAAACGACAACCAACGTGAGGTTTCCTGGAAGAGAAACTTCGGGGGCAGCGGAACGACAACCGACGCGAGGTTTCCTGGAAGAGAAACTTCGGGGGCAGCGGAACGACAACGCTAGACTTTGAGTGAGTGATTCTCGGAAGAGTATCATCCAGACTTTTGTTCGAAGAACTTTGGACTGAATAGGTTTTCTATCTTTTTAGTCTTTAAGTGTCTTGGTTGTTCAATGCATGCGACTGCATTGTAGTGCGTATTGCTGTCTGTGTCCGTTGTTTCGAGTGTTGCTGATTGTACTGTGTAGTACGTTGTTTGATTGGTGACATATTGTATGCACCTATTGTGGAGTGTGTATACTTGTGTATTGTTTTGGATCTGCCATTATTGAGAATAAAATTTTGTTTTGTTTATCAACTCTCGGCTCTGACTTGTTCTTTGGACCACAGCCGGCGTCCGCTGGCACGCCAAAAAGGACTACTTCTAAATTCTTCACGCTTTCGTCGTGCGGTTCGGGGGTCCGGTACTTCGGCCCTTGGAATTAGCCCGGCAGTCGCCTCCCTATTAATGGGACCTGTGACACCGAAGAACATGGACCGAGTTTTACATGCTGCAAGACGTAAAGCAAAAGCCGCTTAAATAGATAAAAACACAAAATATTTGAATACGGCCAGATTTACTGACGCTACACCATATCAGGCAAATGCGAAGAACATGGTGGCCGTGGTCACAGACAAAAAAGGAAACGTCACAAGTTGTGCCTCCAAAGCCCAAGTCTCTATCACAGAAGCGGAGGAGATAGCGATCGCGCTGGCTATCAAGGAGGGCAGGGAGCGAAAAGCCCCAATGAAAATCATCACAGATTCGAAGGCTGAATGTAGAAATTACGATAAAGGTACAATATGTATGAAGGCCTTCCAAATTCTAACCAAAGCTCATAAAGACTTTCCAATTGAAAACACCCAAACCATTATCTGGGCGCCAGGGCACGAGGGCGTCACCGGGAACTAGTTTGCGGATGAGGTGGCTCGAGGCTTCACAAATCACCGAGCTTTCTTGCACACTGCAATAGAGGATCCAACGCCCCTAGACCCTAACTTTGGTACAATTCTTCAGTATTACAGGGACAATAGAAAACTGTATCCAGCACCGCATAAGAAACTTGCAGCAGTGGAATCGGTGGCATTACGCAGAATCCAAACAAACATATACACGAACTTACACAGGCTGCATGTATTCTACCCCACAGTATACAAAGATATATGTCCGTGGTGCGGGGCCGCACCAACTCTGTTTCACATCACGTGGGAGTGTACGCATCACAATGAAGAACACAACATGAACAACACAGAGGAACAATGGGAGGCACTGTTGTTCAACTCGGCCATTGTTGATCAGCGCTGGCTGGTCCAACGGGTAGAGATGCTGGCTAGGGCCAGCGGAGCCATGGAATAGAGGCCCGACCGTTTGGAATGCTCCACGTTATGCGCAAATAAAGTTTTCTCTCACTCTCTACATATCATGTAAGCTATAACTACACGTCGCGCTAATGATGCTCTGGCTCTCGTGATAATCATGACAAGCGTGTCATGTAAAACGTGACTGCATGCTACACTCATGATGTGCTCACGGCCGTTTCGCTAGCTTCACATATACCAAATTCGGTATTACAGTGCGTGACTGGATGACGAAGGTACATGACTGGTGCAAACATGATAATCAAGAGACGCGTGTCATGTAAGAACATCACTACATGCCACGATCATCATGCGCTCGCGGCCATTTCGCTGGCTTCCCACCTACTAAATTGGTGCTACGTAATGTCAATAGACGCGAAGGTACATGACTGGTGCAAACATGACGATCATGACACACGTGACATGTAAGATCATGACAACATACCATGCTCATCATGCACTCGAGACTACTTCGGTAGGTTCACTTACACCAAATTTGGTATCAAGCGACGTAAATAGACGACGAAGGTAAGTGACAAATCCAAACATGATAATCATGATATGTGTGTCATGTAGAACGTCTGCTGCGCTTTTAGCGTCCTCGCGGCCGTTTCGCTAGCTTCAATTATATCTCCCCGCAGAGGCGTAGGTGGCACCACTGGGCTGACCCACACAGGCGAAATCGGCAGTCACCTTTTCCTATCTCTCTCTCCCTACATCTTCGTCTTTATCTCTCACTTTTTATCTTTCCTGTATTCTACTCTCTTCCGTTTACTTCCAAACTTCCTGGTGGCTAGGGCTAACCATGTGCAAATAGCCTATCTTGGTCTAGGCGCATTGGGTTATGGCAGTGTTGTAGGGCTGACGCCTGCAGGTTTTGCAGGTTGTAAGGCTGACATCTGCAGGCGAGTATGTTGCGTAAGTTAGTTATACGAGATGGAAGGGTCCTGGTTTTCCGAAACGTCAGCACCGCACTACCCGATAGCTTCAATGCTTAATAGACCAAGAAGTTACGTAAGGAATTGACTCTGTATGAGTCAGTAAAATGTAGTGACTCAAGCAAATAGTCGAGCCTTTATGTGTTTTTAACGCTAAAACGCACAAAATAGATGTACCACTAAGAGTGAGAAAATGAAGCTTGGCAAAAAAGCGTATTTTTATTCTTGCAGAAGACGTTGAACCTGTTAAAAATGTCGTTGATCCATTTTTTGTGCAAAAACATGATGACGTAATCGCATTTTTATTTAAAAAATACATGGCAAAAGCTACAAGACGTGCTCTTCTGACAAAAAAAAAACACCTCATTATTTCTTGCCGCATTCTGGTGATGTTATGTCATGCATTGAAAATTATATCCACAATTGCGGTGCTCTTGCTTATCAAAATGACACAGAACTATGAACACAAGTTTTTGAGAGCTTTTAGAGGTGCGCCTTAATCCGAAATTTTTAACGTGGGAACAGAATCCGTGCATACAAACCAACAGAATATGCATTGAATTGAGTATCGGTCGCATCCTGAATGACCTTTTCTTAGCCCAACTTCATGGAGGAGCACACGAAGAATTGAAAGTGCCAATATTACGAAACACATTCCGGCATGTAGACGGCTTCGCAATAATTTTTGAAACGGATTAAACGTGCCTAGAACCTCGCTGCTGTTAAACGGAAGCACACGCTCGTGGCGGCGTGCTGCACAACAATGGCTGCTCTGCAGATTTATTTGATCATATGAGTTGCAAAACTGCGTTCCGAAACTCTGACACGCCATTGGCCGACCTAGCGGGATTGAGCCGATTGTCGCGCCATCTGGGAGCGACAATAAAAAAACACTGCATTGCCACTTCTGCGCGCGCGTTTTTTTTATGCAGCTCAATGCCGCACGCTACACTGGCGTTGTCGCCTCATTAAATGGGCTTAGCTTGCATGGCGCCCACCACCGCGGCTTTCGCTCTGCAAAGGCGTAATCAAATCCGGGTCAAAGCGTCAAGGTTTATTTCGTCGAAGGTGGTGCTTGGAATTTCGTGCTACCATGGTTCCAATTCTGCGCCTTGATTATTTCTATTACTCCTCGCTTGCTCGTTTGAAAATGTGCGCTTGAGATCCATTGCTCACGGGAAGTCTGACGAATCCTTTTAACAGTTCCACTCTGCGGTTCACGATGCGTCTCACTGACACGATGGAAGTGATGACCTCACAAACAAGGCACAGACACGGTAGAGTGCAAACCAAAGCACAACAGTACCTACCGTGAATTGGCCGCTTTGTTTTGCATGCAGTGGTCGAATTCCACTCATCGCGATATCAATAAGACACCGGCTAAGATACCATGTAATAATGAAAGCCTGATTACAAGAAAGTGGGAACTTGAACATTGCTATTTTCTTGCAACTAGCACTGTGAGCGTTCTTTTCTCTTCAGGTGCTATGTTTGTGGAGTCTTTCCAACGACACCGGCGTTTGCTGCTCATGCAACGTCGTTTGCTGTCATCGACAGACTCACTAGGTTGGATCCACCCAGATCAGCGTTGCATCCTGCTTGCATCACGCCTTGCGGCTGACTATTTGGCCGAAATGTAAACATCGTGGGCTCGCCACATGAATCTGATAAACTACCGACTTCGCTGCACCGTTCATTACGCTGTGCTAGCTGTGTACCTACCACACGAACATGCCGCTTATAGCCACGTTACTTCTAGCGCAATGCGGAAAACACGAAAAAGGACACAACAGCAAGAGAACAAGCAGCTCTTCTGTCCTTTATCACGTCTCCACCTTTGGGACAAAGTAACACGCCCAGCACCTTTACGCACCAACTCACCTAAGAAGAAATTCTAGGCACTGCCATGCTGTATGGCGGAATGCGGTGGCGCTCACAATCTTGCTAAACGCAAAAACAAAAATATTGCGTTTTCTAGTTAGTTTTGTTGTCCAGAGATGGCGCTACAGTCTACTTACTCACTTCCGTCATTTCAGCCAGTGTCGTGTTCGTATTTTGGTACATGGAGCCTATGGGGAGTTTCCCAACTCATATGATTTAATAACTCTGGCAGCTCTGCTGGTATATGGGTTCGGTGGCACTGCGCGGTACTGTGTGCTGCCATGAGAGAAATCAGGAAACATCCCGAGTCGGCACTGAGTGCAACTGGTGCAACTGGCTAATGGGGAAGTTGATCGTTGGTGTGTTCCGGTCAACACTACAGCAGAAGTGAGCGTGATGCCACGTGTCAACTGATCGCAAAAGCCTGTTCTCGTTGCGGTTGCAAGCTGAATAGAACGAGATACTGACGTAGGGGTGCTGCTCAGTAGAACTGGGCTCAAGCGGAGATTTGAGTGTATATTCGCAGTATACTACACTAAATTACCTTCCTGGGAGCGGACTTCTTGCCTCAATATGGACTGGTCTTAGATGGACGCATCCGGCGCTTACAAGATGCCCTCTGTAAAGCAGAAGTGTGGAGAAAGCCACGTAAGCATCTGCGTCCAGACTCTACACTTGCGATCCAACTGAATTCCACAGAATTTACGACTGTCCTACGTGACTCTCCAAACCTGACGCGGCTGCCACGCACTGATAGTGTTATCAGGAACAATATTTTCACCGCATTTCAACCGCAGTATTCCAGGTTTACGCACGTCAACTAAAAAATATCCAAAATATGTACTCACCTACTTCACGCTCCCCGACCCACCCTAGTGAGCTCGGGGTCACGCGCACCTTTAGACCTTTAGATGCTTCGGCCAGGTGCGCACCTGGCCGAGAAGACGAGCGCAGTAAAATAGGCTGCGAGTGTGCGAAGTCCCTTCTTCCGATGACTTCTCCCGAACTATGATGATATGTGGGGTTTAATGTCTCAGAACCACCATATGATTATGAGAGACTCCGTAGTGGAGGGCTCCGGAGCTTCCGACCACCTGGTGTTCTTTAGCGTGCACCGAAATCTGAGCACACGGGCCTACAACATTTCCGCCTCCATCGGAAATGCAGCCACTGCAGCCGGGATTCGATCCCGCGACATGCGGGTCAGCAGCTTAGTACCTTAGACACTAGATCACTGCGGCGGGGCGTCCGGATAGACGTTCCAGCGCTTTATCAATGGCGTTTTTCACGATCTAGCCTTTGTCAAGCATACTTAGATGATCTCTTTATCGCAAGCTGCTCATAAGATGTGCATGACGTGCATCTGCAATCTTTGTTCCGGCGCCTGGCAGAATATTCAGTACTGCTGAATACAGAGAAGTTGGAATTTCGGGTGCGGAAGCTGACGTTTGTTGACCACGTCATCTCGAACTGTAGACCTCCACACCATCCAGACAGGGTCAAATCTGTGGAGAGCTTCCCACGACCCAATACTTAATGTAAGCTCCGCGAGTTCCGGGTCTATTAAACTACTACCGTGGTTTCAATCCTTGTGCGCAACTATTCCAGAACTTTCTGACCTCCTGCTGTCAGCACACGAAGATGCAACTGGACAGAAGGCCCCAAAGCATCGGGACAGAAGGCCCCTTCTGTCCCAAAGCATGGGACAGAAGGCCCCAAAACAATTTCTTGTAGGAAACCAAGAAACCTCTCGCCGACGACGTGCTGCTCACTTACGTGCAGCCGAGACCTCTTCAGCGCGTTAGCAACGTTGGGCGCAGCTGTGGGTGCCGCACTTAAACAGCACATTTTAGTGCCCTCGTTTGATCGCGTGCTCTGTTCCAACGGCTACAGGAGCATTCCCTCGTTTTGATAGCCTCGAAGTGTACTTTAAGCGCATTCGAGCTCAGGTTTTCGGGCCATTACATGCCAACGCTAGGTATACCCTCTTTCTAGTGACATGTATAAGCCAACCAAAATTATTATCACTATATAACACTTCATCAGATACGCCAATTCATGGGGCTTCGTAATTTTTTCAGTGCTTATTGCACAGCACTTTGAAGAACTACTTCGACCCCTTACATCCCGGACTGAAAGAGGCCAGCCACTTATAAGCAGGTGAACCGCTTAAAGTGATTGACTTGCTTCGGCCAATGGCCAACGGTCATCTGCCATTTCTTAGGAGACAAAATCCCAGGCTGGGTTTACTGCTGCCAAGCAAGCGGTTGCTAACGCCGTGCTTCTTGATAATTTGCGAAGCAATGTACCCACTCGGTTGGTTGTGGACGCATGCAGCATGGCAGTCGGAGACATCTTTCAGCACTTAATTACTGCACATGAAAACCCCTGTATTTTACTCTCGGAAGCTACTTCCTCCAGAGACCCGTCACAGCGTTTTCGGCCGGGAATTATTAGGTATCTACAATGCAATATACCACTTGCTACGTTTTCTCGAGGACACGCGCTTTACGTACTGACTACTCACTCGCCACTGACGGACGTTTATCGCACAAACATTTGAAAGTATTCGCTATGTGAAATCCACCATCTTGCTGATATTTCACAACTGATATAACGTGAAAGGCGCTGACAACACTGCTGAAGATTCCCTTTCTAGTATAGCCACGACTGACTCTTCATCTCTAACCATAAACTGCGCCACATTGTCCACCGCACAGTAGAATGATAGAGCTCGCTGCTTTTTGGGAGAACCCTAGTTCTCTTTCGACTATGCCTGGTGCCACACACATTATCATCTGAGTCTTTGTGGAGCGATGGCTCTGCGCACCTTCGCCACCCTTTCGTTCCCGCCTTAATAAGTCCCACCGTTTTCCACTCTTTTCATGGTATTTGTTACTCGGGCTTTCGGGCTACTCATTGTCTTCTAAACCAGGGCTATGCCTGGCCAAGAATCAATGGTGGTGTGGGTGCCTGGACGCTAATGTGCCTGTTCTGTCAAAAGGGAAAGATCGTCATATTACGACGCCTCCAAAAGCTTTACTTCCACCCGGCCGTTATTTCGCCCACGTTCATCTGGACATTGTAAAACTTCTATCACAGTCTCAGAGCTGCCGTTATATACTGACCATATTCGATTGTTTAACGCTCTTGCCGTAGGCTGTTCCCATCCAAGGTATCTCTACTGAGGCAGTTGCCCGTGTTTTGATTTATACGTGGGTACCTCGTTTTGACTTCACTGGCACTGTGACAACAGACCGTGAATGTCAATTGGCTCGTTGTTTGCCTGTCTGAATTACATCCTCAGAGCCAGACATTGCCGTGGTACTGTGTATCACCCCTGCGCCAGAGATATGGTAGAACGCCTTCCACGACAACTGCGGACCGCTTACCCCACGCCTCAATAGGGCGACCTGGGTTGATGCCTTGCCACGTGCTGCTCCTAGGTTTGCTGGGTGTTAGCAGCAGAGATAGTGTACAGGAGTTCTATGCGGCTCACTAGGGACCTTTTTACATCAACGCAGCTACCATCGCAGCTACAAAAAAACCTAAAATGCTCCCTAGACTGCGTTGTAGACTGGCGGCTTACCCCACTCCAGCCTTTCTATCACACGGCAATACTTGTTCCCCCTTCCTTGGCCAGCCCACGTTTTTGTGCGCTAGGACACGGTCAGACCACCTTTAACGCTATTTCACGCCCTCAACTACACCCGAAAAACTGCCACTCTCCTGGAAATCAGCTGCGAAGAGACACTCAGCTTTAACCGGCTTAAGCCCGCGCAGCTGGAGACTGTTATAAAAACCTCTCATCTACACCTGACATCAATCCCGTTTGACACCCCCAAAACTCGTCAGATTTTGATTTCCAGACTACATAGGGGGCCTTGTAGCGCCCTCGTTATGACGACGCGCGAAAAAGAGAGCGTGCCAAAGGAAGGAAAAAGACAGCACATGGAGGTGTAATGTCATGCCGTGGCTGGCGTTCGCTGCTGGCGTCGATTATGGCCCAGACATGTCTTTTTCGCTCCGGTGATATAAGCCTACAACAATAAAGGAGTATGGTGACGAATCGTCTTCTTCCCTTTGAAACTGACACCCACTTAACAGCGATACAGCCCCTTAGGCATAAACTTTGGCTGTCTGCTCAAAAATAGGGCACTTCCGGCATCACGAGCTACCGAATTTTATGCTTGGAGAGACCATGAATCTCTCACGGATAGCTTGCAGTCACTGAGTAATGAGGGGTATCCATACTTCCCGTTAACTGCGGTAATGCCATAAATATTGGAATTTACCACGGACATCTGCCACATCAAATGAGACGACAATTCTATGGCTGATTCCCTTTCACAGAGTCTGGTGAGTGCATCAATCTCACCCAGAAAAAGAGACCATGTAGAATAAAGGAAGCCTCCTCGTTGGAAGAATAAAAAACAGAGCGACTTTGTTGCCCAAAGCGCCATTGCATAAACGCTTCTGTTGTCGGCTGTTCCTAAATTCAAGCCCCAGAAACGAACCACATGCTCCACGCACTAGTCACATCATCGTCATTTTTTTCTTCTAATATTTAACACACTTAGCCGCCTGATGTGAACAGTTCTAAAGGGTAGTATTTTTGCACAAGCCTGACCAGGTGCGAGCAATTCTGTATTCAGGCTTTATATTAACGAACTAAGCCATCTTTAAAAAGTGGCGCCTGACAATGAACTCTACATCACCTACGTTCTAACAGATGGTTTGTTCACGAGAATTTCTACTAGGTCCATGTGAATCAGTGTTGGATAATCCTGTTTTGCTCCGGCACCTGTTCTTCCATCGGTGCTTCTGACGATTGTGCCATGCTTGTGCTACTAAACGGGTCCCTTGTCACGAACAATCGTTATGCCGCCTCTTCCACAACGTTCTCTTGCAGCTCTTTTTGAAGAGTTTTGTTGATATCCTTGTTGTCGCTTTATTTACGCTAGCACCATCAGCGTTCTTGCTCTGCCACAGTCAGGACTTCCTCAGTCGTGGCTGTGATGCTGTCTTCAAATTCTTCGCGGTCGTTTTAGAGTAGTTGTGCAAAACGGAAGCCGTGGACATCGCACCGGGCCTTCTGTTACGCCTTTTTTCAGGTGTGTAGTGAATACTGTACTCGTGTTGTACGCTTTTTTCAAGGGCTTTTACTTCGAGCCGCCGATGGTCCAATCACTGCTGTAGCTGTGTCTCGAACGAAGGAGTCTCGTTGGGCCTCTCAGTGAGTTCGGTCATTTGTAGTGTTCCACCATGATGTCATTGGGGATCACTTTGGTCAGAATCTCGAAAAGCATCTTAGTGCTTGAAAGCTCCAATCGTCCAAGAGCCTTGAGACCTCTCACGTTTATGTGCACCGTATCTAGGAGATTCCTCATGGGGGTCACATCGATGTAACATCGTA
This sequence comes from Rhipicephalus annulatus, assembly GCA_013436015.1. Classification (NCBI taxonomy): domain Eukaryota; kingdom Metazoa; phylum Arthropoda; class Arachnida; order Ixodida; family Ixodidae; genus Rhipicephalus; species Rhipicephalus annulatus. The sequence goes on from WOVY01015779.1 coordinate 21,585, forward strand.
CAGGCTTGAGCGTTCTAAGGGTATGCATGTACTTATGCTCGATGATCCTCGTGTTTCCGAAGCAGTCGGTTAGGATTCCGACATCTGCGTGTGAAGATTCTCACCTGAATTCCCTGAATCGCTTTGGCTGCTGATCCAACCAAAAGAAATTTCAGGCGGTGAAATCTTTCCACGTTCTTCAGGCTGGCGTTCACATGAACGACATGCTTGAAATGTCCCAGAAGGGCTGTTATGGTAGCACTGCTTCATTAAAGTGAACCAAATCAAGCTTCAGTAGTCTTGGAGCACCACCCATCGAATGATTCCCCGAAGTCGTTCCTGGGGTCACATCATCGTTGGGTATTGCCAAGCATCGGTCGAACGACGTTCAAGCTGAAGTTGCTCGATGCGATACTAGAGAAGAGACAGCATCGCTGCTGCGTTGTCTTTGTACTCCAAGACCGATAGGTAGTCTCAGCAGCTTGCTCGTCCTTGAAAAGCCCTTCTAGTTGTTCGTTGAGCGCTCGTGGTCTATTGTTGCAGTTGTGCAGTCTGTCATGCAGAAATGAAAGCGTGAGGGCGCTAAACTGGCTCGATGCAACGAGTTGGATTGCCTCGTTACGCAGACGCGTATGTAAAGCTCGTTGGGTAGCTAGTTTGCCTTTGAATCGATCCATCTTCGTTGGTGTGGAAATCCTTTTGTTGCCAGGTTGCTCGTGTCGCGAATCCCGGGTTTCTCGTCTAATAAGAAGTAGAATAAAAAACACTCGTCGCTGTAAGAATGAAAAACAGGTCGACTATATTGCCCAGAGCACTGTTGCATAGACGCGTTCATTGTCAGCCGTTCCAAACGTCAAGTCCCAGAAACGCGCCGCACGCTCCACACGCTAGCCACATTATTGTCATCCTCTTCTTCAAACATTTAACAGTCCTCAAGAAAATAGCGGCTACTGAATGGAATGCCCAATTGTACCGCCCAGCAGAAATGTCGGCGTTACCAAACATAAATTGGTTCCCCTTGTCCAGCTCAAAAGGCCTTCACTACGACACAGTGGCTGGAGCTGTTGGGCTTCGCAAAAGTTCTTCACAGCACGTTTTCTGTGGGCGGCAATCAAACGTGATTCTCGACAATAGAGTGGTCAATGTCTCGCGTGCCAGCACTCCATGGTACTGCGTCACACCGTGGCATAGTTGAAGACGGCTCCTTACGACATCGTTGGAACGTTGCCACCCTGTCAGGGTGAAATGAACTTGTTAATTTGTGCGCAACGTTTCACGCGTCTGCCAGAGAATATTCTCTTCTGCAACTGGTGCTCGTGCTTTCGTTAGCCACTAGCTCTATTGTTAATCGTGCATCAGAATCATAGCTCATTGCGCATCAGAACGATGGCCTACCATGTGATGAGTTACACAACGGTTGAGATATTTCACCGGTAGTTGAAAGCCGTGCTCATGGCAAGTGAAGAACACCCCTGGGTTGAAGCACTTCCCATCGTACGTTGGGGTAAACGTACTGAGTTCAAGGCATACCTTGTGTATAGCCCGACCCAGCGTATGCCTGGTGTACGGCCCAACCCTGTGTCTTCCTCGCCAGGCCGACGCATGATTCGGCCATACACAAGGTAAAAAAGTTATACCAACTAAAAACATCGAGTGCCCCTGGTCCTGATAACATACCGCCAGAGCTATTAAAATCCGCTGGAGCTACTTCTAGCCACATTCTGCAAATCATATTCTCTCAGTCCCTCTCCGAAGGTATCATACCTGCGGACTGGAGGGTAGCCAAGGTAGCCCCAGTATTCAAATCAGGTGACCGTTCTAACCCATCTAATTATCGTTCTATTTCGCTGACATGCATTGCCTGCAAATGCCTCGAGCACATTATTTATTCGCACGTTGCCCACCACCTCGATAACAACGGGGTTTCCTTCAAAAATCAGCACGGCTTTCGACCTGGTTTGTCCTGCGAAACTCAGCTCTTTGAATTCACTGCCGACCTCCACCTAAATTTAGATTCTCTATTTCAAACTGACGTCATATACATAGACTTCTCTAAAGCCTTCGATCGTGTCGCTCATCAACGACTAATAAGCAAACTCTGCTGTCTGAACTTGGGCCCTTTAGCCCTGTCATGGATCCGATGCTTCCTATCACACCGATCTCAGTTCACTGACATTGCCCGTCTTCACTCCACTGGCTCCCGTTAAATCTGGTGTCCCTCAGGGGTCAGTACTCGGCCCCTTACTCTTCCTCATATATGTGAACGATCTACCATCAGGAATTTCATCATCCTTTTGATTATTTGCGGACGATTGCGTCCTTTATCGCCGAATAACCACCCCTGATGACCACAAAATTCTACAAAATGACCTATCCTTAATTGAAAACTGGTGTTCACTCTGGATTATGCAGACCAATGTTTCCAAATGCAAAGTCATGCGCGTATCTCGCAAACAGTCTAACTCGGAACACGTCTACAATTTAAACTCAACAACCTTGGCGTATGTATAGTCACTGATACCTTGGCGTGCTTATTTATAACACTCTCTCGTGGTCGGATCACATCACACACTTAGTTGCCGACGCATCAATGAAGCTTGGTTACATCCGAAGAACGTTATGCCTATCACTTCCTACAGTCCGTAAAATTGCGTACGTAACCTTCGTTCGTACAAAGCTCGAATACGCGTCATCTATTTGGAGCCCTCACCAAACCTATTTGATTAATCTGCTGGAATCCGTTCAGAATAGGGCTGCGCGGTTCATTATGTCCAATTACGATCACTCATCAAGCATCACTTTTTTAAAGGAGTCTTTAGACTTGCAGAATCTAGCTGACAGGCGTATAATTTCTCGACTTTGTTTATTTCACATATTATACTATTATTTTCCTCACTTCCATGGTTCTCTCTCGCTTTCTCCCGCCCGCTATTCTCGCCGGCTATTTATTTACTGAAGCCTCCAACGTCTTTTCGGTACGACCATTGCATTCAATAAGTCATTTCTTCTTGTCGCCATCGAGGAAGGGAATAACTTACCGCAAGCCATCGTCTCAGAGCGTGACTCGTGCGCATCCAAAAACTACTAACAGCTCACTTAAACTTGGAAGCCCATTAAAACTCTACCACTGTCACTGTATTTTGTGCTCTTGTATGTGTAAATTTTGTGCGAGCATGTTTTTATACTTGTATAAGTACATTTTCTGTGCGTCTATTCTCGCATTCTGCAAAAGTATTGCTCGTGTGTTTGCACAACTTTCTATTTTTTTCTTCGTTTTTGTATTTAGACAAATATCCCCACCGCTTATGTAATGCCCCTAAGGGGCCCTTAAGGGTCAAATAAATGATGATGTTGATGATGACGAAGATATAGCGCTGTAGCCGTCGTTCGCCATTTACCTGACCAACAAGCCCACATTTCTTATAGTGACTATGCATCCCGCCTACTTCACATCAAGCTTTGGTGTACACCGCCACGAGGTACACTTTTAGCGTTCACCTCATTTCAGTCGTGTAGCCACGCCTTTTTGCTTAACGTGGAAAACCACCTGAAGCACGTATGACAAACATTTAAAAGTTATCCGCCAAGAGCTTGTCAGTGGACCGAGTGGCGTCGGCACACGTGGAAATCAAGTGGTCCAGGACATTAACCTCAATGTTTTTGCATAACACCTCAGAGTAGGTACACAACCCACACCTACGGGAATTCCTCAAGAGACTGAATTTCACTGCACACGCTGCACATCTGTCCGTCGCTGCACACGCGACAGACAGATGTGCCAGGTTAGCCAATGTATGCTTTGGCTGTTAATTTTGGTCGTGCCCTGACTAGGGCGAGGAGTACTGTAGTGAACTTGCCAGCGTGTCGCAGATCGACGTTACATTTCCTCTCTCTGCGCCACCAACAAAGGCACCAAGAGAGAAAGGAAAGGAGAAATCTGCCCCCGGTGAATCTAGTTAGCTAGCCATAAAACCAAGTTGGTACTGGCACCTGAACCAACACCCTTCATTCCCACGTCACTCGTGCGTCAGCAAGGTAATGTTTATTTATTACACAGTTTGTTTATTGTTTGGTCGATTCCCCATACTTTTGTTACTACGCGCTTGTAAACTGGTCTATTCAAATTATACGCATATCCTTAGCTTGTTTTTCTTCAAAATTTGCTTTGCATGAACGGGTCAGATGTTTCCGCTGTGTCTGCTTGCGTACGAAACGTTCCAATAGTCGCCGTCTTCGCGCTGGCGATGCTAGAGTAGCAGCTTGTGATTCCCCCCTATGGCGTCATCTATAGGAAGGTTCGAAGCATTTCTGGTGACAATTTTGTGCTCCATGTGGCGCATGTCTGTTCTATTGGCACATTGAGAGTGCGCCCTGTATGCTGCATAGGTAGATCAGGAGCAACTTCATCACAAGATATACTCAACAGAGCAACTATGTTTACTCCGTGATAGATCTATAGATACAACTTTATTTGAAAAAAAAATCAAAGTAAATGTGGGTGGCCCGTAGACGTCTAGGAGTCCCCTGACCGATATCTCTAAGCAGGCTCGGCCCATCAGCCACAACTGGTCGTCCGAGCCAGTGGCCCGAAGAGCGGCCTCCCACGCGGAAAAGGAAGGGTTAGGGATATGGTCTACCGCCACGGGATTCGGGCAGCTTCACAAGCAGTGAAAAAGATCAGCTCGGGGGGCCCCGCAAGTGGTGCATTGTAGTTAGTGAAAAGCGGGATGAAACAGGCGTGCCAGATAATCTGGAGCGGGCACGAAACTGAACTCCCTTCAGGGGTGATGGAGTAATGTGGGGCAGGAAAATCTCGTCTACCGTTTCGGTAATACCTCGTAAAATCATGGTAGGTGTGGATTCCCTGTTGTTGCTTTCTCATGGGTTTGGGTGAGTAAGCCAACGGAGTCCGCATGAAAAGACCTTGGTCGTGCGCATGAATGCGCTAATTCCCAGGGATACACTCATGGCCAGGCACCCACGTGATAGCCATTGCATGAGGTAGTGAAGAAATGTTCAGTGTGCGTGAGGCCATCTTTGGAGGCCTTCAAGGAAGTATAGATAAGCGCTTTGGGATTCAGTGCAAGTTTGAGTAATGGTAGAATCAGCGGCCACATGCACCGTTACGTAGGCCAGTCCAACCCCCCCCCCCCCCCAGCGACGTCAGGGCGTTCTCTTTTAACCGACGCGGAAATGCGAATGCGTCTGTCTTCTGTCATGGCAGCAGCTGTGGCCGTTTTCTCAAGTGGGCTTACCGCAGCTTTGATATAGATGACGTCTTCACAATTTTTGTACCGCCGTATGTAATAACCAGGGCGTGGATTGTGTCGGTCGGGGGACGTTGTGGCTTTATTTGGCGCGGCAAAGGTTCGAGTTGCATGTGTGCCGCGACCCTCATTAGAATTGGCGACCAAGTTTCTTCGTTACGCATCGTGTCACTTGATTAGCGCTCCAGGGTTTGGAGCGGGTTCCACCCTGAAGGTGTCCGAGAAACGCACAAGAGTTGATTGCTTCTCTGTGCATCTAATAGAAGGAGAGTAGTTTGCTGCGCATCGGCACCCTCAGTGTGGTTTTAACCACCCACCTGATTGGACTGTTAGCCCGTTCCACTTGCTTTTGAGCAAGGGGGTGATACGGAAGATGTTAAGCGAGGCGACCTACCATCAAATTATCCACAATTTACATGGTGTCCTTTTCAGATAGAACATGATTGCGCGATGCACTCCTGTAGATCAGTTCTAAAATTTAATTTATTTGTTTATCAATAAGTTCAAGGTGAAGTTTGCGTCTAAGTTTGACGATATGTGTAGACCTGATACCCTGGTTTTATGTACTCTTGGCACAGGTTGACCATGCACTCTCAGACCAATGCTTGGGTCGCGCATGTGGGGTTAAATATGTAAATAACCCCGACTTTTCTGGACAACAGTGGAGACCCATATGCTGCTCGACGAGGTTATTAGCAGTTTGTAGAACGTCTTGTGTCTTCCCAACAGAGCCATGACACACCCACAGAGTCATATCATTGTCATATCATTGTCATAAGGCGCGTGCTGGAATTTAGAAATATCAGCAAGTTTTTTGGCCAATGGGGCCAAGCCTACATTGAGTAAGGGCAGTGATAGGACAGCTTCCTTGGGTGTGCCCCTGTTTGGTGGAAAAAAGTGGCGGATGAGAGCACACTTAACCTAACCTCGGTGGTGTGATTTGCCAAAAAGATTTTGACATAATGCTAGGTCCTATGGCCACAGCCAGTGGTGACCAACGTCCTGAGAATTTGTTCGTGTCCTGCACTGTCGAAAGCCTTTTGTATGTATTATGCGAGTATGGCTCTGGTTCGGGCTGTCTGTCGTTTGGCACAAAATATGGCCTCTTTACCATGCAGGAGGGACATCCTGCGCCAATTGGTTAGGACGAAAGTCAAACTGGGTGTTGGAAAAGAAATGCATAGCTTCTAAATGTGGTTGTTCTCGACGGAGAACAGCTTGCTCAAAAAGTTTCCCTACACAGCACATTAGTGAGATGGGTCGTAAATTTAGGAGACGTAGTGATTGGTCTGATTTAGGAATCAGATTATTCTGTCCATGTTTCCAAACACAAGGTAGCGTGCCCTTGCTCCAGTGTTTGTTAAAAGAGATCCATGAGCTCCTGCAGAGATACGTCATGTAAGCTTCGGAGGACCTTGTATGTTATACGAGCCGGCTCTGGTGCAGTGTCCCGGGTAATACAAGGAAGAACCTGTTTCACCTCTGAAAGCTTGATATCTGCATGTAAGTTGTCCTGATCAGAGGAGTGTTAAAGGGAGTGTGTTCGGTTCCACCGGTAGTAGCTGAGGATTGTTAATGTTTTTACGTGTGTCACAATGTCTGTGCCTTTTTGCTGTTCTAGTTAAATGAGCCGTTCGGTAGTGGCGTGAATGTGGTTCTTGGTCGACATGGGATCTAGAGGGGCCCTTGGGATGTTCCATGTATGTTTTGTGTGAAGTGTTTCTTTCAGTGTGCCACAAATGTGTTCCCTATTTGATTTAGCTAGCTGGTGGCATACTGTGCAGCCTCCTCTGTGACTGCAGCGACACGTAGGTGAAGTTTGTGGTTGAGTCTCTGACGCTTCCACCGTTTACAATGGCTTCGTTGAGGCTCCCACAGATGGAAGACATGGGGGTCAACTTGACGCGCGTTATGTGTGTTCTTAATCTTTTTACCAGGCTTCTCAAGGCGTCTTATATCATTTGAGTCCAGGACTCTATAGACTGCGGAGTGGTATCCTCCGCGGCGATATATGTTCGGGGGCTTACCCCAGTCAACAAAAGTCTGCATTTTAGTTCGGAAAAGTTTAAAGTTTTGCTTTATGACGGCTGGAATCACATGGTGGTTGCTACGTAGTGTATCGGGCAGAACCTTATGTGTTTTAACTATCACATGTACACTCACCATCGTTAGGTCAGGCGTGGTATCTCTGGCGGTGCAAGTGCCTACTCGCGTTGGCACCGTAAGATCAGTAATTAAGGCAAGTGCGTGCTGCATCATGGCGCTATGTACAAGGTTACCTTTCGATGAGTTACTTATGGAATGGCGTGCATTATGGCGTGCATTAAAGTCACACACTATAATGTGATGTGTGCACCGCGTCTGAGCAAGAATTTTCAGTATCTCGTTGCCCTTATTGTTAGGGGTGCTGTATATGCTGATTACCAAGGGTACTTCGATCACCCGATGTGTGATTCGATGGGATTACCTATAGCAGAATTGTACTCGGTTCTTTTCTTTGATAAGCTTCCCGTAGGGGTGCGATATATGAATGGAAGGGTTTCATGAATAAGAATAGCGGTGCGCGTTGTTACGGATGCCACCTGATATCCTAGCAAAAAGAGAGGCTCAGACCCGTCTCCTGCAGAGCCATGATATTGTCACGACGTCAAAACAGAGGTAGTGCGGCAAAGATTGAGACACCAGAAGTAGGGTCGATATTTTAAATTAGAACGCGCAAGAGAGTTCTTCTTTTTCGTCTATTTCGTAGTGTTTCGTGACACATGCACAACTGCCATCGTCTTTCTTGAGCAAGCACGTGACATATGCCTCCCTCCGAAAGACGCATCGTCCTGATGCGAAACTTAGGTGCTCTACCAGGCGTATGAAGTGGTCGTACGAAAAACGGTAACCGGGAGCTAAATTACCCGGAAATTACGGTTTCATACGCACGACGTGCATGACTTCGGGCAAATGCTTTTGGCGCTTAGAACTACAATCAGTGTCGGGAACAACTTCGTAGTTCACGTCGTTCAAGCGTCACGTGACGCTGTGTATACCAAAGTGCCAACTTAGCAGTTTCTAAGACAGTCCACGTCGACGTATCGGAACCCAGACCCACACTTTGTCGCCTAGTGAGTAGCTAATAAACTTGTGTTGGGTGTGGTAGCGTTGTGCACCTTGATGCTACTGATGACAGATGCGCACGCACGCGAGCTGTCTGGCCTCTTCGGCACGCTGAGTGAATTCTTCGGCGTTTACATGGATGTCACCAAACTCATGCGGCAACATGGCGTCCAATGTTGTCATGACTTCGCGACCATAGATCAGACTGAACGGTTTCATTCCAGTGGTTTCTTGTTGAGTGGTATTATAAGCAAAGGTCACCTACGGCAATATCTGATCCCATATTTAATGTTCCGTGTCAACGTACATGCTGATCATGTCTGTGAGGGTCGTATTGAGGCGCTCCTTCAGTCCGTTTGTCTGCGGATGGTATGCAGTTGTTCTCCTGTGAGCTGCACCGCTGAGTGTGAGAACCGACTCCAAAAGATCTGCGGTGAAGGCTGGTCCTCTGTCTGTGATCACTGTTGTCGGAGCACCATGCCGAAGGACGATGTTTTCGATGAAGAACTGAGCGGCTGCTGCCGTTTCGCGCTGCATAGCTTTAGTCTCCACGAAACGGGAGAGGTAATAGGTGACCACAATAATCCATCTGTTCCCTGTTGTGGAACTTAGAAAGGGACCCAAGAAATTCATTCCAATCTGGGTGAACGGTTTTGCTGGTGCTTCGACTGGATGTAAAAAACCGGCTGGCTTGCTGTGACGCACTTTTCTCTTTGGGAGTCGGTGCAAGTTCGCACGTGATAGTTAACAGCTGCCGGTCACTTTGGCCAGTAGTACTTGCATCGTAGTCAGCACAATGTTAGGGTGTAGCCTAGATGACCAGAAGTTGCTTCATCATGGCACGCTTCCATAATTTCTTTTCGAAGAGAGGCAGGCACGACGAGAAAGTGCGGGTTACCGGTTGGTCAAAAGTTTTTCTTATAGAGAACATCGTTTCGCAAGCAAAAAATTGGCAGTCTTCTAGCAAATAACCACGGCACGTCTTTGCGTCATCTTTCTAAATATTCAATGAGTAGTAAGAGCTCAGGGTCACTGCGCTACTCTCGTGCAATAGTGGCCGTGTTGACAACTACCAAGGATGCAGCGTCGATGTTTCGTCATCAGGAGCGACAGTTTCCACTGGCGACCGTGAGAGACAGTCGGCGTCAGTGTGCCTCTTTCCAGATTTATGACGACGGTCATGTCATACGCTTGAAGCCTTGTGCTCCAGCGCACCAAACGACCAGATGGATCTTTAAGGTTGGTGAGCCAGCACAAAGAGTGACGGTCGCTAACAACCTTGAAGGAGCGGCCGTACAGATACGGACGAAATTTGATGACTGCCCACACCACGGCGAGACACTCCTTCTCGGTGGTCGAGTAGTTCTCCTCCGTGCGAGAGAGAGTTCTGCTGGCGTAGGCTATTACCCTTTTACAGCCGTCTTGCCACTGCACCAGAACGGCCCCTAGACCTATATTGCTGGCATCAGTGTGAAGTACTGTAGGGGCATCCTGGTCGAAGTGCGCAAGCACTGGAGGTGTTTGCAGGCGTAGTCGTAGTTCATTGAATGCCATTTGCTCCTGTTCACCCGAAAAGAAGAAGACGTCCTCAAGTGTGAGTCGTGTTAATGGCGCCGCAATAGACGAAAAGTCCTCGATAAATTGCCGGTAATAGGCGCACAACCCTTAGAAGCGTCTCACAGCCTTTTGTCACGGGGTGCAGGAAATCGCGCTACGGCATCTATTTTGGCCGGGTCAGGTCGAACACCTTCGTTACTGACGACGTGGCCTAGAAAGCTGAGTTCGTTGAACCAAAATGACATTTTTTTCTGGTTTTAAAGTCAGGCCGGCCGAGCGTATGGCTTGGGGTACGGTGAATAGTGTTACAGGGGTTATTGGTACGGGGGTTTATTGAACGGAAGCTGGGATGGCGAGGCCGCACCGGATAAACTGCCGAGAGATCTTCTTCTTCCCAAGTCCACACTTCTATTCCCTCTTATCAATCCGGCACATACACGTCGTAATATTTCCCCCTTCGCAGACGAAGCGCACCGCGCGTTTCAGGCATCGTCCGCAGTCTAAAAGCTTGAGGCGAGCCACATGGGTAACCTCGGTCTTGGTTGATCGTCTCCCACTAGCTGTCAGTCGTTGCTATTTTATAATCTACTGCACTGAGGCGCTCAAGGACAACGAATGGGCCAGTGTAGTGGCGAGAAGTTTTGTGGACAAGCCACGCTTGCGGATAGGCTTCCACACCATTACAAGGTCTCCCGGTTCATATGTGACGTGGCGGTGCTTGCTGTCGTAGCGGAGCTTTGAGCGGTCTTGCGATGCTATAGTACGCAGACGGGCAAGACGCCGAGTTTCTTCTGCAAGGCATAGTGTTTCAGCTAATGAAGGATCGTCATTGTCATAAAACGAAAAGATAGTGTCCAGGGTATAACGAGGGGGTCGAACGTAAAGAAGGAAGAAAGGGCTGTGGCCGGTGGTTTCGTGTTGGGCATGTTGAAGGCATACGTGATGAACGGTAAGACGTCGTCCCAGTTCTTGTGATTGGACGCCACGTACATTGAAAGCATATTCACCAGTGTCCGGTTCGTTCGTTCAGTAAGGCCATTCGTCTGTGGATGGTAAGGTGTCGAATGACGAAGTTCCGAGCCACACATACGGAGCAGTTCCTCAACAACGTCTGCCGTAACTGACGGCCGCGGTCGCTTATTATGACGCGAGGAGGTCCGTGGCGCAGTATGATAGAGTGCAGGAGAAAGGAGGATACTTCGCCAGCAGTCGCAGATGGCAGGGCGGCCGTCTCGCAGTAGCGGGTCAGGTAATCGGCGCACACTACAATCCAACGGTTGCCTTTTGCCGAGCGTGGAAAAGGGCCCACGAGGTCAATGCCAACTTGCTCAAAGGGAGTGCTGGGAGGCGTCACAGGCTGTAGAAGTCCAGCCGGAGCAGTCGTGATTGATTTGTGCGTCTGGCATTGAGGCAACTGGCCACGTACTGCTCACTGACTGGCGCATGCGTGGCCAGTAAAATCGCTCCTGTGTACGAAGGAGTGTTCGCGTCATTCCCAGGTGACCCGAAGTTGCGTCGTCGTGCATGGCGCGCAGAATGGAGGAACGGAGTGTGTGCGGCACCACCAGCAAGAAGCGGGAACCCGTGGCCGAGAAGGTCCTCTTGTAAAGTAATCCTTCACGAACGCAAAAGCGTCCGGCCAAAGTGGACGCTCGTGCTTCAGCAAATAATGGCTCCAAGCTGACATCCTTCCGCTGTTCATTTTCAAAGTGGTCTTGTCCGGGAATACTGGAGTCACTGACGCAATTAGGTGATCGAAATTGTCGGCATCGTAAAGTGTTGTAGTAAGCGGCATCCGCGAAAGGCAGTCAGCGTCAGCGTGCTTCCTGCCACTCTTGTATGACACCGTGAAGTCATACTCTTGCAAGCGGAGGGCCCAGCGTGCCAGGCGGCCAGATGGGTCTCGGAGGCTTACAAGCCAGCACAAGGAATGATGGTCTGTGACCACTTGGAAGGGACGACCGTACAGGTATGAACGGAATCGTGTACAGCGAAGACGAGTGCCAAACATTCTTGCTCAGTCACTGTGTAATTCCGTTCTGGTTTACTTAAGTTCTGCTGGCATACGCAATGACATTTTCCTTTCCACTGTGTCGTTGTACTAGAACTGCACCTATGCCAATGCCACTGGCGTCAGTATGAACTTCGGTCGGCGCCGAAGGGTCGAAGTGCCGGAGAATGGGCTGCGATGTGAGTAAGAACTTGAGTTGGTTGAAAGACGTCTCACAGTCATGTGTCCATCAAAGCTAGTACCTTGACGTAGCAGACTGGTCAAGGGGAAGGCAACGTCGGCGAATGCGGGAATAAATCGGCGAAAGTACGAGCACAGGCCTAGGAAGCTGCGAAGCTCTTTCGTTGAGCGAGGTGGTTTGCACGCTTTCACAGCTGCTGTCTTGCTCGGGTCAGGCCTGATCCCATCTTTGTTCACAAGGTGCCCAAGTACTAAGGTTTGTCGCTCGCCGAAATGACACTTCTTCGAATTAAGAACAAGGCCAGCGTTTCTAATGCATTCCAGAACAATGTCCACGCGTTCGGTGTGCTCACGAAATGTGAGCCCAAAGATCACGATGTCATCTAAGTAGCAATACAGACGTTCCATTTTAGGCCACGCAGAATGGTATCCATGAACCTTTCGAATGTGGCAGGAGCATACATAATCCAAACGGCATCACGTTAAATTCATAAAGTCCGTCTGGAGTTATGAAAGCAGTCTTTTCCTTGTCCGCTGGATGCATGGGAATCTGCCAGAGCCTGAACGTAAATCGATAGACGAGAAGTATGACGCCGAATGGAGACAGTCCAAGGCGTCATCAATTCGTGGAAGAGGATAAACATCTTTCTTCGTGATGGAGTTCAAACGGCGATAGTCGACACAAAATCTCCAGGTACCGTCTTTCTTTTCACAAGGATCACAGGAGCTGCCCAAGGCTCGATGATTCTTGAATGATGCCCTTCTGGAGCATTTCACGCACTTGATTGTCTATTATCTTGCGCTCGGACGGCGATACTCGGTACGGTTTTGTCGGATTGGCTGTGCTGTTTCTGTATTTACCTATGGCGTATACGAAATGGAGGAATGGAAGGCGTATGGTCACTCTGGGAGAAATCAAAAAACTTGCAAGTACTTTAACAAAACGTCCACAAGCATTCTGCGCTTGTCGGCAGTCAGCGCCTTATCAACCATAGGTAAAAACTTTCGAACTGTCTGAGCAGGCGGTCACTTGTTCATCCCCGTCGAACGTCACTGAGGACAGCTACTGTTGTTGGCGAGTATTTTTAAACGACGCTAGTTTAAGTCCTCCTGGTAGCAGCACCGGTTCGTTTGAATAATTCGTTGTCCAAGGTCTGAACGACCTTCACTCACTGAAACTATGCTGTGGGTACCAACGTGTTCTTCTTATACAACTTAGATGGAAAGGCTCCACTAGCGCGTCGAAACTGGTCTTATTGTCGTTAATTGCGAAGAAGCTACTGGAACGCGCACAGCACAGAAGGCC
>WOVY01015780.1:0-23702 GCA_013436015.1 Rhipicephalus annulatus
GTGTTCGATACGGTCACAGTACTTCTCGCCGTCTTCTTTTCTTCACTCCCGATGGAGAACTGTTTGTTAAAACTGGAAAAAAACAGGGCATCAGGTATGTGCGCTCTTGTCAGTGCCATTCACACCTCAAAACTTCGCACACCTGCATACAATAACTAATAGAGGGGTGGTAACCTCCAGACAAGGCTTTAACGTCCAGAGTCAGGTGCTTGGTGCGAATGCAGAAGGTATTCAAATACCTGGATGATTTGTTGGTTTTTTTGAAATTGTAGCCCTTCTATGTTCCACTCGATTGTAGCTCAAACGATATTCGTGTTCAAAGAGCAGTAAAGCTTCTTGTGTTGACACATCAAATGCCCGAGAATGACAAGTAACGCTTTTAGAATTTAAGGCTGTTTTTAGCACTCAAGATACGTTGGCGTTACGAACACATGTGCAGAAACCTTTACTTACTTTTTCTTCCGCTCATAGCAGGTTAGCAAAGCGAGGCATAGTGTGGACCTGGCTTGAGAATACCTTAAACAGGTCATGCGTCAGCATTCTTTAATCAGAACCACGCACTGGATTGCACCCTGAGCGAGTGGTAATGCCACGCGTTGCGTAAGAAGCGCCTGACTGGATGGACTCAATTTCATCATCGGGCTGGAATCGAACCATGCATGGAAGGAGCTTGTCATGCGTTGCGTAAGACGCCACTCAGGTGATGTCGTCAGGCAGGCTCACTGGTTGGCCATGACAAAGGTTGCCTTTTTAGACGCAACGACGTTCAGTCTTGTGTCCCAGGCACAACAGCGCCCCCACTGCCAGATGATCCGCCAGAAAGACGAGCGGCTTCCACGCGGCTCGGATGTCGGGCGCCCTCGTTCGCCAGGTCCATCAAGGTTCGCCTCCAGGCTGATAGGGAGGATGTGGGTCCAGGCTTAGTACCGTTAACAGATCGCATTTTTGAGGAAGGATACGAGTTCCACTGGCTTGTAGCCCAAAACTTCGGACTTGCTTCGCTCGCCTCTTCTGACGATTTTAGGTTTCAGCACTTGTCGGTGGTTTTGCAACTTGTCAGGGATGGTTCGAACAACATACCACACACGCCACAAGCAAGTGCCTTCAGTTACACGACAGAACACCAGGGACAATATGGTACAATTTATACCTAGCTACGCGTTTATCAGAATTTTGTTCCTTCTACACCCATACGCACATGTGGGAAACAACCTCTTCAAATCAGAACTCAAACTTTTACAGACGCAACAACATAATGAAGTAGAATACATCATGAATTTCGTCCACTGAGATCACTCTGCATGAGAGCACTCAGCTAAGGCCAAGGTAAGGACAAAATTTTGCACCAACTCCCAGTGAAAGACCGAAAAGTGGAAAAGGTAATAAATAAAACACTCGGCTCAATGCGATTGCATTAGTGTTTAGCTTTCCTTTCTTATAGCGAACGTCTAAGTTGTTCTGTTGGAAAATAAAGCTCCACCTCAGTACCCGGCACGTTTAGGCGACTTGTTATTTAGCCAGGTTAATTACAGTGGTCGAGTTTGAGCACAGACCTCGATCCATAGACATACGGGCTAGCTCTTCAACGGCCCACACGGTGCAAATCCAGAAGTACTATATGCCTGTTCCCTGCTTCTCAGTTTCGGCCTAAATACAAAACCGGCCCTTAGTTAACAACGCTGTCTTCCTAGAACAATATAGATTCCAAGCCGCGATCACTCGCATAGAAATGATTGGCGAAGCCCTTCGAAAAGTCGGCTGCCATGAGAAGGGGCTTTTCGCTTAAGGCTTGTTTCAGCTGGCAAAACGCATTTCTTTTAAAGTCTCACACCACTTTAACCGGCTCGGACTTTCAAAGTGCGTCAGTTAGAGGGCTGGCCATGCTAGCCCTTTGCACTTAACGCCAATAGTATCCACCTAGACCCAAGAATTCTCTTATCTCAAGTTTTGTAGGTGGTCATTGTTATTTCATGATGGTGGCTACCTTAATTTTTGAAGGTCTACGCCGGCCAAGCCCACAACATGTCTCTGCTAAGACACCTCGCCACACCCTAGGATACATTTAGCAGGTTTCGCGGTAAGACCAGCTTTTTTCAACCTGTTCTGCACAACTCGGAAAAACTCGACATGGTCTTCCCAGCATTCGAGAAGATTGCAGTATCTTCAAGACACGGCAAAGCAAACTCGGAGAGGTGATCAGGAATGCCGTCCATTGAGCCTCAAAAACAAAAGCGGCATTTTAAAATCCGAAGCTCAGCTTAAGTGGACGATACGTTCATAACAGAGAAACGAACGCGGCGTAGCGGCTAGCGCGCTCCGTAAGGGGCACTTGCCATAACCCTCACACCAGGTCTAGCATGGAAATGTAATTAGAATGCGACGCCTTTTTTACCTTCTACTCTAGATTTGTATTGGTAAATTTTATCTTGAGTTATGGCTTTAAGACGACAATCATTGAGGCATAGTCAAAGATTTTTTTCCTGCACTTGAACCAATATTAGAGGGAAATGATAGTCACTCTCGTCTGGTACTATGACTCCAAACTCCAGCATTTTATTCATTTTTCGCTTTCTTGATCTGCTTTTGCACAGGGAACACTGATACGGCTTGCTACAGATTACCTCTTCAGAAGTTAGCTCGATATCTTGTTCAGTCACCATCCGTATTTCCGGGACGGTCTGAAAACACGTCTTTAAACTCGAAACAGTCAACCTCAAAGTCCTCCTTCTGGTTCAACTGCTCCACGATTACCACTGATACTCCTTCGATCACATGACTAGATGTCAAAATTTCTACTTCCCTCTTCGTCTGAAGCATTCAAACGCACATTTACGACGGCTTCACGTTGAGCGCATAGTTGAATCAAGTTACTGTGGAATATTTTGTTCGGTCACCTTCCTAACTTCACTGTATAACTGGTACTTAAAAGTCTCAATATTTTATTGTGATACCAATCATAAGGACACTCTCGGCTGGATTGCCACCGGCCGGCAACATCAGCTTCGATGTCAAGTGCCATATATGTATACGTATCTATACATATGAAAACGCCAGAAAGAAAAAAAAACCACAAAAGTCTCCACCGCACCGAATCAAGCGTGGGACCTCCGTGTCGTGAATGCGAGGCGTTGATCACTAAGCAACCTCCTTGGACGTTTAAACGGCAAGTATTTATATCTACCCCTTACCCGCTGTTGGCGGGATTCTTGGTGAAGAAGGAACTATTGTGTTTGGCATTATGAACAAGATGGCACAGTGAGCGAGCGGTGTTTCTCATATCTTCAGCGTACTTTTGCCCACGTAGAGAATAAAGGGGTCCACGCTTATATCCCGCGCCGTTATCTTGCAGAGGGAAGGTCTGCACGTCTCGTACGTATTATGTAGTAGTTACTGGGCGCAGATAGTCACTGTAATTGTTGCACATCCTCCGTTTGCGAAAAAAAGCGCGCTTTTAAGACAGGGCGAAGTAACAACGAGACGTCTATCCGCGTTCATCTGTATCTATGAGTACGTTTCGGGCGTCATTTTTGCGTTAAAAACGCGGGGCACATTTATATCTGCTTGCCATTCTGCGCGTGACCTACCAATTTGTTGCTATCGCGTTCATTGCTTGGCCTTTGAGGCAAAGCTATGACTTTTTACTTTGGCGGGCCCATCTCAATGAACATCAAGGTTGTTCTTTTTAGACAACTTTAGCAGCATTACCTGGCTTAACCACTTCAAAGGTGCGTTTTTTGCCAATTTGCTGTAGTACTCCTTCGACAACACTTGCGCAGCCTTCATGTGGCTCTCCACAAGGTCTTTTCTTTTTCCAAGCCTCTAAAGGAAGTCGAGGAGCATACACAACTATATTAGGGTCCTCATCGAATCCCCCCAGGGACTGGCACAGCATTCGTAATGGTGTTCTTAAACTACTGCTATACACGTCCTACCGTGGTGGTCTGGTCGCTAAGGTACTCGGCTGCTGACCCGCAGGTCGCGGGATATGATCTCGGCTTCAGCGGCTGAATTTTTAATGGAGGCGGAAACGCTGTAGGCCTGTGTGCTCAGATTTGGGTGCACGTTAAAGAACCCCAAGTGGTCGAAATTCCCTGAGCCCTCCACTATGGCGTCTCACATATACATATGGTGGTTTTGGGACGTTAAACCCCACATATCAATCAATGAACTCCTGTTATACACGAGCTTTGTCAGGGCTAAAGCCAGTGGTCTCATGAGGAGCTCACCTCAAAGCAAACAAGCGAGATGAATACACGCTTCTCAGTCACGTTTGTGCTCTTAGCAAATAGCTCTGAGTATCCGTTTCAGAACGGATTGCATACGCTCTACCAGAACAGATGGCAGGTGACGGATCGAGCTGTGCACTACTTTTATTCTACATTTATCCAAAAAGGGACACGCGAGGTATCTGGCGAACACACTGGTGTTGTCACATTCGATTTCAGAAGAAAATCTTACCCGTGTGAGTATACAGAGTAGAGCATCCACGAAATGAGGAGAATTGAGCTCCTTTGGTGGTATCGCTTCTGGAAATTTAAGTGGCTACACAGAGGGCTGTCAGTGTGTGTCGACAATTTTGCCTTGACTCTGGCAACGGCCAAGCTGTAATAAAGGGACACTAAAGGCAACTATTCAGTCGACAATGATTGTTGAAATGGCAGTCCAGAAGCCTCATTGTGGGAATTTTGAGTAAAGAAGGGGTCTATTTTGAAATAAAATCACACTTTCGTTGTCCACGTCGAGTTAGCGCACTTCAAATTACCCGTCTCAAGAAGCGGACCAACCAGACCAACTCACGTCACCGTTGCCGTGCACAAGGTTTCCGGGCTTTTTTGTGCTAGTTGAAGCAGACCGAAAGCAGCGGGAACTATAGCAGCAACAATGACCATTGATAGATTTAGCACCATTGGCTCCGAGATCAGGGACGTTTTTTATTCAACTGCGCCCCACTCGATGGCACCACCTGTCTAATGTAACCTACGCGAAAATTGAATTTTTGAACCATTTGCGCCATTCCCCGTAGTAACGTCTGGTGTTCCTTTTCCATGAATTAAACAGAAATTAAGAGGCAGCATATTATTGCGGCTCTGAAGCATGGAAGGTGCTTTATTTAGCGCCGATAGATCGAATACTAGTGATTACTGGTAGCGATTCATCTGGTGTCACCAGAATAATTTTGAGAATAGCTTACTGCAGTGCATGTGTTCTTGCGCGTTTACTTCAATTTATCGGTAAGTAGGGCACTGTAGCTGATATTTTGAGAATAGCTTACTGCGGCGCATGTGTTCTTGCGCATTGGCTTCAATTTATCGGTAAGTAGGGGCACTGTAGCTAATAATATTGTCCCTTTAGATGTTTGTATGGATAGAACTTTCACTCTGACTTGAATTTTTATTGTACTTCAGTGTCGATCTAATCAATAAACGCCGAAAAGCTTCTATGGTAATAGACAAAAGTTCATATGCGTGCCGTGCACTTTTACGTGGATTTTCTCGCTATCTGACAAGTATCGCATGAGCGCACAAAGTCTACGATACCCTCTCAGCATTTTAGCCTATAAAACTCAAGGAGAATTCTAGCCTTGGTCTTCTTTATGCCGAATGCCGTGCCCACGCGTTTCCGTGTGCCAGTTTCAATTGTTAATGGCGATACTTTTGTGGTACCAAAAGCTGCACACATTGGCGACGTTGCACATCTGCGTAGCTACAATACAGGAGCCCTGCCTTCCTCATAAAAGGAAACATTATTTTCCTCGTTCCCAACTTTACGCTTTACATTAGCGCTTTCATCGAGAAGTCCTCACGCTGCTCTAGAATGAGCATTTTTGATCAACCCTCGACAGCTCACTCCAACTTTCTGCTACAGGCGATAGCGTTGTGCCCCTCTTGCCCTCACCCAAATTGCCATGTCGTCTCCTCCGCCGACAGAGACGGCGCCAGTTGCTGCCGCGACAGGCGGCGTCTCTCGAAGGACTCGAGTCACTCGAGTGACTGCTTGAGTGACTCAACCCGAATATTTTCTGTTCGAGGCTTCGTCGACTAGCCGAAACGGTCACGCAACTGTAAGAGATCTACATTGTAAGAGATCAAGCTCCTGTGAAAGCTACCGCGCTTGCGATTGCCTGAGGGCACATGTACAAAGTTGGAAAAAAACACTGTACGTACCCTGTTTTATGAGACGCTGTTCAGAGTTTTTCGAAAAAAAAAAGATAAGGAAAATGATCGGGAAGCATGGTAAACCCAACGCTTCGGTGTGAAGCTTACCGATCCGGCCTTTAATGACAACCGTAGAGATCGGTAAGAAATACTCTTTGGCAATCTGCCTAATCCACGCGCATTATCCTGTAGAGTCATTCGCCGACACAAACGAAGGATGCACAACATCCATTGTTGCCGCTGAGCCTCGAAGTGCTCAACAAGCTTTCCCATTTACACTAATTTTGGGAAGATATGGCTCTAACAACTGTATCTTCTTTTCAGACTCTCGGATTACTGCGAAAGCAACCTTTTGTTTTTAGATTTTCGAAATGTGTCCTTCCTTTTGCAGTTATAGCAGATGAGCGGGATTCCGTATTTCAAGCGCCCATGTGGTATCAGTCAACTGTTCAGAAACTTTTCCTCAATTTCTGCGCTTCCGTTTGCCCTTCCCTTACAGAGTGTTTCGTGGGAGACAGGTGCTTTCTAAAATTTCCGTGCGGAGTGGACTGCGTTCATCAGGTTTCTTTCAAAAGTCCTCTTTTTTACCCTTCACAACATGCACTGCCCTACTATGCAACTTTCGGCGATTGTATTAGCCCTCTGGTAACTCTGCTGTCTTGTTTAGCTTTTTTTTATTGCGACAAAGACTTGCCTTTAAGGCATAATATTTTTTATATGCGCGCTATAAGGCCGGTGTTGTGTATAAAGTGCAGTAGTTTCTTGTGAAATATGTTTTCATGCATCCAGCGGTTGCAACTGGCTGTGTCGCTGTAGCGAAGGCCAGCTTGAGGGAGTTGACGGGAGCATTCTGGCTGCAATCCTTTACGTGTCCATAAAAGGTGGTATGTATCTGCTTGCATCGCAAGGTGGGGCAATACGGAGACGTATCACCAACGAGTAAATGTGACCAGTTTCATGACGATATAACGGCCAGTGTAAAGGCCACTCCTGCCCGAAGCCTCCCAAGCACAAGTTCCTCCGCCCTAGTAAGCTGAGGGGGGAGAGAGCAGACACACAGTGGAATTGAAGCACGTGTATTCTGCCGGAGAACATTCTTACGGGTGTGGAGTAAGTTTAGGGGCTGAAACGGAAGTGCTATGACTGGAAGGTCTATGTCTGGAGGGCAGTGCGCCTGCTGATCAGCAGCAATGTTGTGTAGGTTTGCAGCATGGCCTTGAATCTAATGTAGTTTTACGCAAGTGGCCGTACTTTGGTTGAGCTTACGAATTGCCTCGCAGATCTCCATCGCCTTTTGTACTTTCTTGAGCTCCTAGATAGCTCCCAAAGAATCATTGTATACGTCAATCTAATTATTGTGGGCAGCTTAGAGGTAGCATCCTGGATTGCGTCGTGGATGGCTTGAAGTTCTATCACAAGAGGGGTGGCTTCCGTAGATAGCGCACTTCGCCAAGTGTCCTGCAGCCAAAGCTTGACGTCATACATGATGCAGCGGTATCGTTGTTTTAATGCAATG
The DNA here is from genome assembly GCA_013436015.1 of Rhipicephalus annulatus. NCBI lineage: Eukaryota > Metazoa > Arthropoda > Arachnida > Ixodida > Ixodidae > Rhipicephalus > Rhipicephalus annulatus. The sequence goes on from WOVY01015780.1 coordinate 7,672, forward strand.
CATTCTACCCACATATCGTGATCATTATAAACATCTTTGCACTAGGGCAATAAATAAATCAGCTTTGAGACAAAACGCGAAGTCAACGTGTGACTCATTGTTTTTCTTTGCATACCAGAACCTTCACCTCAAAAGCCTTGGGTGACAACCTATAACGTCTCAAAAGAACTTCTTCAAACCTTGACATAGCGCTCAAGAACTTCCCTCGACAAGCACGTTATCACGCCGGAATGTTGAGCTAACAGCTGCTGCACTCAAAGAGATCGCTCCAAGGTATTTCGCACGCAGAGGTGCTCGAGCTTAACGAGATATTTCACAATGTCCTCGCTTACTACAAAAGGTAGCAGTTGGTCTCAAACTTTTTGACTGCGAATCTGGACCATCGCAGAGGCTATGCTAGGTACCTGCGGACACAGCAGGATTGCCAATTATATTGTCTTCAACTCGAGGCTCTCTTTTTTCTCGTTCTTCTCACGGCGTTGTCGCTTTTCTGCTTCTTCGGGATGTTCTTGCCTTTCCTCCTCCTCACAAAGTTCTCGCCTTTAGGCTTCTTCGTGTTGCGAAGTTCTCTTTTTCAGCCTCCTCGCGGCATGCTTCAATATCCGCCCAGGCCTCATCACCTTCCTCAGCCGTCACTTCTTCATTCTTCACGACCTCAAAGATCTCTTGCTTTCGTTTCGCATGACCTAAGTAAGAACAAGTTCCTCACAAATTTTGATGACTTCTTCTACTTTAATGTTCTCAGTAGTGCAAACTAGCATCTTGCTGATTACTATTGTCAAGAATGCACTTGTCATACAAACTATAGTAGAACTACTAGCAAGCAATTTTCAACCCTTTCATGTTAACACCCTTCTCATTAACTTAGGTTTTAAAGCACTCCGACTTGGCTTGAAACAAAACTCACTCCACTGCTTCAGACAGCCACTCTCTAAACTAAAATACCCTTGCTACAGCACACTGGTTAACTGAGGGGAAAACATCAGGCACTCACCGCATCAAGGTAGCTGACGCTGGCCGATCCCGCAGCTGCCATGCACTGTCGGGTAGCGCGTCGCCAAGGTTACGAAGAGCGTCAGTGTTATGATTCGCTGCTGCCAAGGTCACCAGCTGGGCCCACTGCGTGAGGACTGGAAAAGCCGAGATGTCTTTGGATGCTTTGACGCTGTCGTACACTCTCTGACGCAAACTTCAGCTGCTTGGCGTCACACCATTTGGTTCTTTGTAAGCCGCGGGTTACGCTTACGTCAGCAACGTCCAGTCAAAACCACCGCCACCCTAGCGTCAGCCTGCTTCTATCAGGAGCTGCTGCACTGATTTTAACCCATGAGTGACTGGTATTTTCACGCGTTGGGTAAGACGGGCCAAACTTCATGGCGCCAATCGCATCATCGGGCTGTGATCTGACTCATGCGTGGAGGGAGATTGACGCGCTTTGAATAAAACATCGTTGAGGTGATGGCATCAGGTGGGCTTGCTCGCTCGCCATGAAGCAGGTTGCCTTTGCAGAACTGATGACGTTCGGTCTGGTCTACCAAGCGCACAAAGTATAACTTTTTCTACCTTCCAGTTCCTTGGGATAGTGTTAGTAGATGGTGACAGTAGGACAACTGCGCACAATAAGAAGGCCAGTTAGACGATGAGTTTTATATACATTTTGTTACAAATTCATAGTGATGAGATGCTGAAGAACTTGTTCAGTGTTTATTTAGTCAAGCGGAAATTCCGTTATCACCAATATTTGCTTCCGGCATGTGGTGTCTTCATGTGTAAATGCGGATGAGAACGCGTTATTTAGGAGATCTGCTCACTCGTACAAGTTTATAACATTGCAAGTGCTCTTGAAAAAGTAATACGTCAGGGTAGCTCTTTGGGTTTATTACAGGGCATAGATACTCAGAATTTCTAGTGAGCACAGAACGCAAGTCATGGGTAAAAAAAATGTGGTTTCAATGATTGAACAGGGGCTGATAGTGGTAATCGCTGACGTCGTAATGGTGCCACGATTTGGAGAGGTGCTTTTATCCTCTGAACAGCATAAAGAACTTTTCTGAACATTAAGCGGTTGTAACCTTTGTGTTAAACCGATGTGGTGCAGCACAAAAGCAGCCCGAAGGTGAACTCGCCAATTGATTTACCCAGATACCAAGACAATAAGGGGGTCTCACAGCAATACACGAACCTTGCTGTTTGTGCGCAGTTTATTTATGGAGAAGCATGGTAGAATACACCTGAAACTATGTCAAGATTTGTAGCTGAATAAAGGCATGACAAACGCTGTTCTGTGTATGCTTCATATATATATATATATATATATATATATATAAACTTACGAAGAGAAGGCGCCTGAAAATTACCTTTATTTTAGGTAAACACGTAGGCATACAATATGAAGCCCAGTCTGCAAGAGCTCGCACTAAACATCCTCCTCTTTCCTAAAATGTTCATTTGTGCCACCCCCTAGCCTCAGCACCGGCGGCGAAGACACCGTCTTGGTGCTTGGTTGGTCCGAGTAACAACGCTTCAGCCGAGTGACGTGAACAATGTCAGAACGCAATTGTGCGCTGGTGGCGTTAACAAGTTCAATTTCATATGTCACGTCGTTGACTTGGCACACCACACGGTACAGACCCGGGTACGGCGAAGTCAGTTTTTCGCACAGGCCAACTCGACATGACGGCGTCCAGAGAAGGACTGTGTCACCTTGACTGAAGTGGACATCACGATGGCACGCGTTGTACACCAGTCGTTGTCGTTCCTGCGAATCGCTCAGACGCAGGTGAGCAATCTCACGTGCCTGTAAACCTCTAGAGATGACATCGCGGGACTATTCAGGTGCGTGGCTAACGGCAGGAAGGAGCGTGTCAAAATGCAACGTAGGTTCTCGTCTGTACAGAAAAAAAAATGGTGAGAAACCTGCAGTATCATGCCAGGACGTATTATAGCAAATGTCACACATGGGAGGGTGGAGTCCCAGTAACGATGCTCGCAAGAAACGTACACGACGAGCATGTCCGTGATGGCTCTATTCAGCCGCTCCGTGAAACCGTTGGTTTGAGGATGATACGCCGTTGTGAACTTGTGCTTTGTAGTGCAGGAGTGTAATATGTCTTGGATAACTTGCGATAAAAAGTAGCGACCCCGATCGGTAAGCAGTTGTCGAGGAGCGCCATTGTGTAGTATGACGTCTTCTAGGAGAAAATCAGTGACGTCGGTCGCGCAACTGGTACAAAGGGCGCGCGTGATGGCATACCGAGTGGCGTAATCCGTGGCGACTGATATCCACTTGTTTCCGCTGGCTGATAGAGGGAATGGTCCTAGTAAGTCAACACCTGCACTATAAAATTGTTCGGATTGGATCTGAATAAGCTGAAGGTGTCCCCCTGGAAGGTTGGCTGGTTTTTGCGGTGTTGACAGGATTTGCATGAGGCAACGTAACGGCAAACGGGTCGGTCAAACGAAGCGACGTCGTGCGTGGTCATAAGTTCTTGAAACTCCTAGGTGACCAGCTGTCGGAATATCATGCACTTGTTCGAAGACAGTCTGACGCATATGTTGTGGTATGACCAACAGCAGCTCAGGTCCGCCAAGATGCATGCTGTAGTGATATAGTACCCCATCTTTGAGCAGGGAACATATGGAGAGGGCGGAGGAGTTTTTGAGACCACCAAGCCGAAGGATTATTGAGGATCATGGCAGTACTGATCTGCGATGTTGCTGAACACGGAAAGTGCCAAAACGCAATTAGACTCATCGCCCTCTGAAAGGTCTGTTGGGTTATTGGATGACGCGACAAGCAATCAGCATCCTCATGGTGTGCGGCCGGATTTGTACACAACCATGTAGGAATGTTCCTTTAGCCGTAGAGCCTACGAGCTGAGATATTCACTAAAATATTTTAAGGACGACAACTAGCATAAGGCTTGGTGATCAGTGACAACCGTAAACGGGCGTTCATACAAATATGGCTTAAATTAGTCACTGTCCCGACGAGGGCGAGGCATTCGCGTTCTGTGATGGAGTACTTTCGCTCTGCTAGCGATAAAAGACGGCTAGCGTATGCAATAACGCGCTAACAGCCATGCTGTCGTTGTACCAAAACGGCTCCTATTGCGTGCCCGCTGGCATCGGTACGCACTTTCGTTGGAGCGCATATCAAAATTGCCGAGAAATGGTGGCGTCGTAAGTCTAGTCGTCCGTTCAACGAATGGTCTGGCTTGTTGAGGTCCCCACACAAAAGTCACATTATTTTAGTAGTTCCGTCAACGGGCGTGTGACGTCAGTGAAATTCCGCACAAATATACGAAAGTAAGAACAGAGGCCCACAAAGCTTCGAACGTCGTTGGCAGAGGTCGGCACAGGGAAATCCTTGATGGCGCGGACCTTCTCAGAATCGGGACGAACACCAGAATAATCGACAACGTGTCCAAGGACAGTGAGCTGCCGGCGGCCGTAGTGACATTTCAAACGAGGTTTAGCTGAAGTCCTGCTTTGCGGAAAATCGAAAGAATTGTTGAGAGACGCTCGAGGTGAGTTTCAAAAGTTGGCAAAAAACAATGACGTCATCAAGGTAGCGTAAGCAGATTGACCACTTGAAACCGTGAAGAAGAACGTCCATCATTCGTTCAAATGTAGCCGGGGCGTTGCATTACCTGAACGGCAATACTTGGAACTTATATATCCCGTAAGGAGTTATAAATGCTGTCTTTTCACGGTCCAGATCATCAACTGATATCTGCTGGTAGCCGCAACTCAGGTCGATGGAAGAGAAATAATTGCTCCACTAAGGCAGTCAAAAGTGTCATCTATCTGAGGCATAGGATACACGTCATTTTTGTAACTTTTTTAAGATTTCTGTAGTCGACACAGAAACGCCAGCTTTTATCCTTCTTTCTCACGAGCACAAACGGGTGAAGCCCAAGAACTTGAAGAAGGTTCAATGATGTTACGGGCAAGCACCTTGTCGACTTCTTGCTGGATCACGTGGCGCTTGGTGAACGAAAACCCGATAGGGTCGCCGATGTACTGGATTTGCATCGCCGGTGTTGATCTGATGCTTTACGACGGTCGTTTGACCAAAAGGTTGGCCATGGAAATCAAAGAGGCATTGATGCGACACAAGAAGGCCAGGAAGCGCAGACACATGCTTGGTCGGGAGATCAGAGGCAATCATTTTAGTTATGCAGCCTAGTGTACTGCCCGACAGAATACTGGCAGATGACGGTGTATCCCCTGTTAAGGCGTATATGTGGTAGTCGCCGGCCGGGGCAAGGGTTTGCAAGTGATATCCCTCGTGCCAGTACTTTAAAGCAAAGTCCAAAGTTCCCAATACAGAGACATGCCACGTTGTCCTTCATTTTGATGATGGTGTGGGGGAACGAAACATTGAGCGCACACAGGACTGTAAAATTGGGTGAAATCATAAAATCGCTGTCAGCCACAGGTGGATCAGAAGAGACGTCGATGTACGTCACAGTTCGACAAGATAATCGAACAAAGTCGGCGGAGCATAGCTTTGACGGAACAGGATCAGGAGGGTCAACGGCGTGTGGTAGGACAAGCTGAACAACACCAGCAGAACAGTCAATTAGGCGAATGCTCCGACAGAAAATCGAGCCCCTAAATGATGTCAAGTGGGCAGTGGTCTATTACGTAAAACAGAACAGTGGTATGACGTCCAGCAACAGTGGACGTGGGTGGCACACATCCCAGTGATCGCTGGTGTTGCACCATCGGCTACTCGGACAACAGTGATCTGAGCAAGAGTGAGCACTTTCTTGAGTTGAGCACAAAGACTGGAGTTCATGACTGATATGTGAGCACCAGTGTCAATGAGTGCTGCCACAGAATTACTGTCGACATTTACTTTAATAAAGTTGTTGTGTCCGGGTATCGTGTGCACAGGAATTTCGGGTCGGGTTGTCGAAGAAGACCGTCTGCCCCATTCCGCGAAATATCAGTAAGTTGTCCCTTGGGGCGAAAAGACAAGCTAGAGCTCACCAGCTTCAAAGACAGTTTGGTGAAAGTTACGAAGTAGTATACACCATTGCCGCTAAATCAAACGAGAGCTGCGTTATAGTAGCAGTTCAATCAATGCCGCATACCGCTAAAACTCTCGCAGAGTCAATTAAAACAACCTGTACTGCGATGGCGGAAGCGGCGGCGATCGTGCTAGCTATTCGAACTAAAGAGGCAGAGAACACCTCCGCATTAGTCTTGTGTGATTCTCAGGAAGCCTGCAGGTGTTTCTCCGTAGTGCGCTACCGAATGCCGCTTTGAAAATACTAGGGGAGATTTAGGTGCACGGTAAAGAACCCCAGGTGGTCGAAATTTCCGGAGCCCTCGACTACGGCGTCTTTCATAACCATATAGTGGTTTTGGGACGTTAAACCCCACATATCAATCAAATCAAAATACTGGGTGATAGGTCGCTACAGAACCATGCTATAAATTGGTGCCCAGGCCACGAGGGTCTCTCGGATAATGCGCTGGCGCAAAGTTTCGCTCGTGATTTGAGCAACCGAGTGAGCAAACGACACCGATAATCAGTAACAACCATGCACTGCACGCGATATACTCGAGCATCAACGGAAAACAAGACAGCGGTATGCCCCACCGCCCAAATCCCTTAAAGTTTACAAGGCTCGCCAGCTAAGAAAAATTCAAGTTAACACCTATCCACACTTGGAAAGGTGTCGTCACAGACCCCAATGCATATGTAAACCTATGTCCGTTGTGCGAGTCACGACCGACACTGCAATATGTCACATGGGACTACCGGAACAAGCCCATGGAGGTTCAGTGGCCTCTGAAGCTCACGCTACTGGGGAGCCTTGGGAAACCGTCCTCGCCCGACCTGACCTGAAGACCCAAAGGGGTAACCTGGATCAAGCCGGTCGAGCTGCAGCGGCCACTGGTGTCCTAGAATGGCGAAACCACCCTTGAGATTCTCCCCTCCCTTTTTTCTTTGTTCATAAATAAAAATGTTGTATCATCTCTTCTGCAAGAGCGGGGTGTCTTTCTACCTTAAGGGTGAGATTGTCACATTGTAAAAACCCAGAGTCAAGTGACAACGTTTTTTTTGCAATGCTAGAAGGGAGTGTATTTTTGGGATGTGTTGCAGAGGACAATGAAAAAAATGGCAGCATATCCACGGAGTGATTGATGGAAGTGGGGCGAAGCATCCATCCGTCCATTCGTTCTTGCTTCCGTTCATCCATGCGTGCGTCTGTGTGGCCGCCCGTGCGTGCGTCTGTTCGTGCGTCCACACGTTCATCTGTGGGTCCATCTCTGTTTTCGTCCATGCATTCGCTCCTGCGTCTGTCCACGCGTCCATCCGTCCATGCTGCCATCCATGCGTCCGTTCATGCATATGTCTGTGTGTCCGTTCGTCCACCTATTCAACTCTTCAAGTACCACTATCTCGCATATTTTCATCATATATTCCTCATATAGAAGCACCGCCATCCAGCGGACATTCCAAGGACTGAACAAAAGGAGGCGCACGCCAACCTTCTTACGGCTTGTGCTTCGTGTCTACCTCCCACCTTTAATCACCTCAAGTTCATGGTATATATTATTTCACTTTAGGCATGGCACTGCGGCCCAACGCTCGCTAAACCTTTCTAAAACCCAGGAGGTTACGCCTAGTGAGTATAACGTAGCAACCCTTTCTTGTCTTCTGTGTGTTGTTGAACAATACGAAATTCGCAGCTGCGCGTTAACAAAAAGTCGAATTCTCCTGTCTCTCATTCTCCCTTAGCAGCCACTGGAATATACATTAAGCACTATCTTTTATTGTTCAACAACACACAGAAGAAATCTCTCAGCAGCACCACCTTGGAGGTCAAAATGTTATACTTGTTACACACTACTACAATGCCTATGAGGGATGAACGGGTGCCGCTATAAGGAGCTTCGCCGCTAAAAGGAATTCCCGGTGGACCCTAACTGTATCATATTTCTCTCGATTGATAATGAGGATGTTTTGCCATTTTACTTGTTGATGGTAAAGGGCCTCTACTCTTCACGCGGGGACATTTGGCAAGATTTCACTGGAAGTCATATGCAAGACCCCCAAAATGTACTTCCGACTCTGAGCCACGCCAGTACCTGGAACCCGTTATTAAACTGGCCTTAGGCAGGCTTGATGTCGGGTCAGGAACCCGTGTTAATATGAGTTTTAAAGCTTTTCAAAACATCAAAGAAACAACTAGGCGTGCGTTACTCAAAGCGAATTGCGTAACGAGTGGGTCGGCCAATGCTCCAACAAAGTGGAAACTTCTCCTTGATCAACGATTAAGTATAGTGCATACCCACTTCAGGCATATTTCATCGTCGTCAGCCACTGCAGCTGCATAAAAAATTGCGCCAAAACTCTTATACCACGCTTCTTCAAACAATGATGAAGTATACGTTAGTGAATGCTAGTCCCCTAGAAAAAAATTCTGAATATTTATTGCGTAGTGGGTACTCAGCAGTGTTCTAGTAGCAGTTACCCTAAGAGTGTTTAGAAAATGCTATCCAAGATCGCTTTTCTTGCTTTCGCTGTGACTATGCCGCGCGTTCCGCGCAATATCTTGCTTTTTTACAAGAAGTGAAAAAAACTCCGTGCAACTTACGTTTAAAGGAGCAATAAAATACATCACACAGTGGAATACTGTTAGTTATTTTTTTCAACTGACACGAATATTATCCAGCGCCTTACATCTCTTAATATATGCCACGTATTTCACCTAAATCAGCGAGAATATCTGCGTGCAAGCTTGGGTTGTTGCATTCCCGTTCACGCTATTTGTATCCGCGAATCACGTTTGCAAGTGAAAAATGCACCAAAAGTAATTAAGGAGTACGCCCCAGGAGAAAAAAAAATCACTTTGCCACGGTGTGAGTGTGACTTTCAGCAGTATATTTCAACCAATTCAACTTGGGCCTTTACAGCTAGACAAAAAACAGCACATAGTGATCTTACAAAAACCATCCTTCTTACCACCCACCATAGTGGTCCAGTTGTTTTGGTGTTCCGTTCCTGACCCGCATGTCGTAGGATTGAATCCTTGTCGTATTTCAGATGTAGGCGAAAATCCTTGAGTTCCACCCACGCTCATTTAGGTGCACGTTTAAGACTCAAAGTTATAAAATTTCCGGAGAACCACACCACGGCGTCTCTGATTACCATATTATGGTTTAGGAATGTTAAACACCATCAATTGATCATTAACACTTACACTTTGAGGCTGTTTGGAATGTCTAATCTTAGAATAACTTCGGTGAACTTTCTTACTTGATTTTCAGCAAGTGCCTGTGGTTGATACTACACATTTTGCTGAAGCTCACTACGTTCCCGGTAAACAATGGAGAGAATGTCTTCTGGGTGGACTTGTATTTCACGTTTGACGTTGAAAAAGCAATGCCAGCCAATCTTTGATTCGTTGTGTTAGATCTGCAGGTACACCATTAGTGTCTCTGCGATGAAAAGGAGAGTTCCACTTCATCTGTTTTGACGGGCAGAGTTCACAGAATCTTTAGAAGATGGTGCACGTTTGGAAAGAATACCTCTGGGCAATCGGAAACCGCTTGCATCGCAAACATGCTGAACGGTTCTCGCTTCTCTCGCTTCCATTTCACAGTGCATACTGCTAACTCGCCTTGCAATGCCGAAGTTGAGACAATGTTCGAGTACACATAGGTGAGCTCCTCGGCTTTGGGAAGAGTGGCAGATTCGAGTATATTCGGTGGCACAAGAAAAGAAAGCAAGTATTTTACTCTGCACGCTAGTCGTCTCGCATGTGTGATCTCGCCTCACAGAAGGTTGGTAGATTCTGTTGCGTAGTGGTACCATTCAAAAAACGTGAATTAACATGGAAGAGTTCATGCCAGGGTTGAAATTCCAGCGACTCGCATCAGAATGCCCGAAACGGATAACCAACAGGCATGGATGGCGCACAGTACAGCGTATTCATATAAGTAAACTGGTGTTGAATGCGCTGGCAGTTTCTTTGGAAATCACACGTTCTGAGAAAATTTATTATGGTGCACTATGCTCCGAAAAAGACCGGAATTTATTCTTTCATCACTGGTGAACCGATCACTCATGATTTTGTGTGGTACGAAGCTGCTTTTGTTTGCGCCAGCTTACGTGCTGCAAACTTGAATGCGCATACTAGTTAGAACAGTGTACACATGGCATATCTATGCTGCACGGTGAAAATATTCTATACTGTTCTCAATATGTTGAAGGAAAAAGAAATGACGGCTGCACACTTGGAAACAACGGAAGCCACCTTGCCGAAATTCAATCGTTTCAGGAAGCAGAGCAACGAAGCTACGAAAAAAAAAAAACGAAGGCATTGCGCGTTTTTGCGCGTATTTAAGTTTTCTAGTGCATATCCGCAGCGGACAAGCTGTTTCCATGGGAGTAGGTATAGTCTGGTCACAGGTGCATTTTTTATTTAGACAGAGTGAACATTTCTCCACAAATATTACCCTAATTGCCTTCGCCGATTGCACGATGAAGCCTCTACGAGTGGGAGTACTTGATTGCTAGTAAATTAAAAAGTCACAAGGCAACTGTAATGTCAACTACGTTGTCAGAAAGTCTGCTTGGAAATTACGCGTGCGAAATTGTGTTGCCAAAGTGCAGTATAAAGTACAAAAAACTTACTTCCTGCGTATCACAAGCAGGCTTGAATGTGTGCAGAAAAGTAAAAAACTCAACTAAAACTTATAATGTGGCAGGACTGCTTCACCTATATAGCTTAACATAAAATCTCTTTCCATGGGCATGCATTCACAAACATCTACAGGAAATGCTTATTCACTCAGAAAAGCAATAAACACTGAAATGTAATTATGAATGTGCAAGAACATCTCTCTTGCGGAGGCATACCTTTTTTCCAAGTTGTAAGTGGAGCCGTCGTCGACTTGTGACACGCTCTTCTTCCCGACAAGGACTACGCCGTCTACGCTCAACAGAGATGAATGATTAACGATGTTTTCTATGATAGGGGCAGCTCGTCGCAATTATGCGTTCTCGAAGACGAGTCCATGCGACTAGTCCATGGTGAGACGAGCGCCCGTTGCTCCAAAAGCCACTGTAGCTGTCGTTTACGGTATTTTACTGCGATTACTTATTTTTACTTATTCTCTTCACAAGCATACGCACACAGAGGGACACTAGAGTCTTATGACTTCAGTATACATGTACACAATTGTCCTAAAAACTACCAGCAATAGTCACGCCACAGAAGAAAGCTGATGCCTTTACCCCCCCCCCCCCAATGACGTAGGTGTTAAACCTCTCCCCGTACGAAAAACAATTATGGCGGCACCCCTACCACGAAAGGGGACCAAATGGGTCCCGAAAAAGAGAGTAAATTTTCGATTTTTGTAATAAATTCTTTAGTATAATAGTGGCTGCAGAGTTTGTTTTTTTTTTTCGTATGAAAAGAGGTTGCAGCAACAGAGTATCAGTGTATGAGCGAGAAAGTAGTGGAGATAATGGCTTTGTCATGGTCTCCATACTAGTCCCCTTTTCCCCGTTAGAGTACAGAATTGTGCTATAATGTACTCTTTAACCTCAATCTTTCCTTGCACCTGTCCCTCACGTCTTTTTCACACCCGTTGCTGTTCTTAACTGCACATAGTTGTGCTGTACTTTCTAACGATTGCCGAAAGTAAGAAAGCGAATATGGTCGCGAGTATTGTTTACTTCAGGTCTTAGGACAAAATTTTGTGCCTTCTTTTCTGAGTTCTTCCTTTCTGCCCACGTGTTATTTTTTCAGCCCTCCTAGGGTGATAAAGAAGAAAATTCCTTGTAGCTGTGAACTCTAGCTGCCCGTCATTGAGGTGTATTATGTGGTTATGAGAATATTTTTACTGTACCCATACTTTCACGAATTTGAAAGATCCAATAATTTTTTCGTCTCTAACCGGTGGACTTTTCCACAAGAGCACCGCTGTCGTTCAGTGTAATATCTTACCTGTGAGCCAGGTGTGGCTGGTAAAATTAAATAATTTTTACGTGTTTCTAGATGCTTTGTTCCTAGTTGATTATCCGGAGCTCAAGTAGTTGCAGTTTGTCACCAATGCCATGTTCTTTGTCGGGTGACAGTATGTGACGAATCCCTAGTTCATTGATTCCAACTCACTTAGTTCAAACTCATTTTAAACCTGGGTCCATAGAATTGAATAGAAAAAAATGGTAATTATTGACCTCCCGATGAAGTGGTGATTGTATTAGGCCTTTATATTCAAATAATAAGGCCAGTTGTAATCAATAACTTCCTATCAGTACTATCACTACACACTTAGGTGTTGACGTTGCTGGCAACCTATATATGAACTATGCGATTAAGAATACGAACCCACTTACTGCTTATTGCGTCGTAAATTTGCATTAGCTCTCCTTTTATTCACAGTTGTTCACGAAACACTAGTAAGGTTTAGACTCGAATACGTCACTTCAATCTCAGATTGTCTCCTTCGTAGTAGTATTAACGCAATAGAAGCCATTAATTAAAATTGCTAATATTGCTTCATTATTGCTAATTACCCCCGTACCAACATTATTTCAATAAAAACGTCCCTAGACTCCCATACCCTTCTAACAGGCGGGAGTAGGCTGATGCATGCCTGCTTCACAAATGATTTTTCATGTTTCTTGAAATAAATTGCATGCTGTTCTCATCTCCCTCTTTCATTTCATCTCGCGGTCAGTCATAACTTCAAAGTTCAAGGGCCTTTCTGCCATACCGACTTGTACTTCCACTCCTACGTGCCGAGGGCTTCACCTGAATGAAATCAACTCGCTCACTCCGTCGCCACTAACAATGATCATGGAAAATTCAAGACTGCGATTTCAAACGTGTAATGCACTGCTCTTTATATCGCCGAAATGGCGTTGATACTATTCAAATAAATCAATAAAGACGTTAGAATTTCAACGTGTAACAATGAAAATCGGACCTTGATTTTCTGCTATGATGGCAAAATAATGGCTTTAGTGTTCATGGAGTACAATTTTCAATCCAAATTAATTCCATTTCCTTGTGATTTAACACCATCTGAAATAATACCGCTTTTTTTACAAAGCTAGTCCTTCTGATTGACGTAAGGCCCTGTTACGATGCAGCTATGCCGACCAGGTTGTTGGGATGCCTACGCCAGTTTTCTGAGACTTATTTAATGAACAGGACAAAATCAAGACGAAGCAGGGAAGAAAAAATCGGCATTGTTGGTGGAGGTAGCAGTGTGTTTGCTCTTGCTCATGCCTATATTTTGCCTAATTGAAGCCTAACATTCCACGAAGCTCGTCTATGAAGCCCCTGCTGTTTCTAGAGGTATACGTGAATGAATCACGTGGCATTTTCGATCAGTTGTAGAAAGCATACTGGAGAACATCGGTGTCAGATGTGCGTTAGCATGAGAAGCGCGGATGTTTCTCTTCTTCTCGCTAGCCGGGCTTATTTCTGAGCCAGTTTGGTTGAATCACGCTTTGTTGACACTACCAAGTTGTGTTTGTAGGAGAACAAGCAATCGCATATGCATTACCAATGACGCAAAGTATGTATGAGGCAAATGAGCGTAAACCAAACAACATTCGATAGCCCGCAGTATTCGTATTTGTCTGGGCTCACCGCGCTCAACTCATAGTAGCCTTGTAATCGCGAAGAAGCGAGAGAACCACCAATTCAAGTTTTTCGCATTCAAGAACTCTGCCGCCACTTCTTGCGATTATTGCAAAGGCATTATGCCCATCCGCTTCGAGAAAAACTTATTCAGAGAAACGGGCGAATCGGTGACACCTTCCGAACTTATGAGGAAGCACTTCAACAAGAACAATGTTCGTTGCGTCCAATTATCAATCTTCCTCCTTGGCAGTTTACATCACCTCCAATGACTGATTTTAACGCTTCAGCAATGCGTAATTATCAAGACTGTTTCACATTTGTGTTCACGGATTGGCTCTACAATGAACGAAAGTTCGGCTGCGGCTTTTCATGTACCTAAATATTAAGTATAGAAAGATTACTGACTTTCTCAAGACATCGTCTACAGCAGCGGAGCTCATTGCAATATTACAAGCTTCAAAATTCATTGTGGAAAGCCAGAAAAAACTGAACTGGGTAATATTTTCTGAAGCGATGCAAACGATTTGAAAATTCTGTTTTCACATAGATGATAGCATCATATGTTAAATATTAAAAACAATTATCATCAGTTATCTGGATGGCCACAAGATATGTTTTCAGTGGATTTCAAGTTACAAAGGAGGGAAGTGTAAAGTTTGACGAAAGCCCGTATGGTCGGGATAATACATGGTTGAAGGTAAAAAAAAACTTGTAAGCACTGCATTAACCGAAGTAAAATTAAAAAAAAACACAGAAAAAAAGGCACTTTGGCTCTCACGCGGAAGCCTTGTTCATAGCGAAATGAAAACTTGTGTAAGCAGTTTGCCTTATGACTGTTTCAATATAACGCACAGGCAGCGCGCATGTATTGATGGCAGATAACCATCGCCCCTGTTTGAAGTGCTTGGAGTGGTTTGTACCATGAGTGACTCAAGATAAAGACGCCGTGACAGTCCTTTTTCTCTAGCGAGCACACGTGCCTGCCCCCAATCGATTATGTGACCACCTGACGCACGCTCGGCCAGAGCATTGGATTGAACATTTCTTTTCGTAACGCCGTAAATGTGCTGTTTGAGGCACCATTCAAAGTCACCACTTTCACCGATATAAACATCGTCACAATCCGCGGAAGGGACAGCGTACCACACCGGGGGAACTTCACTTTGGCTAATCTGTATTTCACATTTACAAGCGATTGTCGTAGCTTTTCTTTCGAAACATGTGCCACATGGACGCCGTAGGAACGCAGAATACGGCCAAGGGCTTCGGTTATGGAGGGCCTATACGGTATTCCCGCACGTTTTTAATCGGATGCAGCACAGAACAATTGTGGACGTGATATTCTTTATTCGACAGCGTTCAAGAAGAAATTCGAATAGCCACAGGCCGTTGATTTGTACGCTTGGTGCGGCGTAAGTTGTTCTTACAATTCCTACAAACTACGAATGACGTTCCTACATACTACGAATGGAGGAGCACATGAGCAAGTATAATCACCTTGCGAAGCTAGTAATGTTGCGCTTGAATGGTTTCGCCCCATTCAATTTAAAGTTCCTTAACCCACAAACTGATATTACCACCTGATCTGCTTTTAAAGCGACCGTGACTTAAATTTTAGGTCATCCAGCTATGTGTAAATTATGCGCTAAACACGCTGCATAGACCACTCATCGATTTCGTGAGAGCTTAGCAATCTAAGTTGGCATTGTTATCAGCCCTGTAGGTGAGCTGATGCAATTGTGAGGGAGGCTGACGAAGTATGACATGTAATGAAAAGCACAAACGGTGATGTTTTTCGCGTGCTTGGGGCGCAAAATTCATAAACCGTAACTGAAGTAGATAATGAAATGCCCTCATGGTCATGCTTTTCGCATACTTCTGAACCAATATCCCCAGACGAAACCAAAATAATAAATAATAAAAAGTGACAGATCCCACGTACAGCGGGAATCGATGATATGCAAAGCGTGAATGAGGAAGGTTGACATGTCACTATAAAATCAGCCCAACGTTACGAGACTAACGTGAATTCTACCGCACATTACTTTCAGGTCAAGGTCATCGTGTTTGCGCCAGGAATTTGTCATCGTCGTCCATTCACGTCCCGTAATACCTAATTTGGTATTTGTGAAGCTAGCCAACCGGCCGTGAGCACACTAGGAGCAATGCACATAGCCATGTTTTACATGACATGCATGTCATGATATCATGTTCAGTCATGTCATTTACCTTCGTCGTCCATTACTTAATGTACTACAAAATCTGGTATATGTAAAGCTAGCGAGTAGACCGCGAGCGCATCATAATTGTGGTATGTTCTCATGTTCTATCATGACATGCATGTCACGATTATTATGTGAGCACCAGTCATTTTTCTTCCTCATGCATTCACGTCACGTA
>WOVY01015781.1:0-27466 GCA_013436015.1 Rhipicephalus annulatus
AAGATGTTCTTGCAGATACTGAGATACAACCAACTGCCACGGTGTCGTGGTTGAATACCTCAACACGACACCGTGGCAGTCAAAGTCTGGTGTCGTGGTTGAATACCTCAACAAATGTGAATGCTCCGGTGTTACAGCTTTTAGTCTTGATGTAGTCGACTTATATTATTCTTTGCCGCATGATCAACTGTTAAACAGCGTAGAGCAGTGCATTGTGGAAGACAATGATGAGATATCGTTCAGGAATAGCACGGGAATTTCGACTCAGTCTTTTCTAGAAATTTTGACGTTCTATTTGAAGTCCACCTTCGTCGTATGGCTTGGGAACCTGTACATGCAAAAATCAGGTGTTTGTATAGGTTCAAGTGTGGCCCCTGTTTTAAGCCAAATTTTTCTTGGGAAGGTGGATGCAGCCTTAAGCACTAAACTTCAACCTGGCACAAAAGTATTCCGTTATGTTGACGATTATCTGATTATCATCGAAAAGTGTTCAGCAGTGGACGTTGAAAGTATGAAGGCATGCTTCGAGAAGGAAGGCATGGGCCTCCGGTTCACCTCCGAGCTTCCAAAAGATAACAAATTGCAGTTCCTAGACCTTACCCTGTTTTTTGGTGATAAGCACCTTTGCTGGCGATATAATCCTCGTTCTGCAAAACCCGTTCTAGACTACTCTTCCGGACATTCCAAGCTTGTTAAACGCGAAATCGTAATGTCATGCTTACGTTCAGCCCTCGAAAAATGTTGCCTGCATACCTTGCAAAGTGGTTTCGTAGCACAGTTGGAACGGCTGATAGGTGCGAGATACCCTTCCTACGTAATAGCCTCAGTCTGTGAAAAGCTCTTGCGTACGGTCAAAAATAATGAAAAACGCACATGTACTTCGTCAGGGAACAAGGAAGAGAATAAGAAGCGCGCGGCAGTAATCCCCTACATTCATAAAATGGCCCATGGGTTAAAAAACGTGGGAAACCGGTTCGGTGTGCGCGTGGTTTTCTCGGCACCCAATAAATTGGCCAGTATATGTTCAATGGTGCACAGGAGGGCACATAATGCATCTAAAGGTAGAGGATGCCTCCAGAAGCACGTAACTAAGTTTGTTAAGTGCAACACCGGAGTAGTATATAAGATACCCCTTTCTTGTGGACGTATGTACATTGGCCAGACCGGCCGATGTGTGAACGTGCGTCTCAGGGAACACAGAAGCTCGTTGAAAAATACACCTTACTCCCATTTAGCGTCACATTGCGTTTCATGCAAGTGCCAACCTCTGTTTGAGAATACAATTGTTCTGTTCCGGCATCCTCATCAAACTACGCGCGAAATTTCTGAAGCCTATCACATTTCCAGGAATACGGACCAATGTATAAGTCATCCTTCCTTATCACTACTTGACTGTGAATTCAGCTACCTAGATAACCCTTAGACAAGTGCCTTGATTACACGCTTCGCATGCTGCCCTTAATTTCGTCATAATCTTTTTTTGACATGCGCATTTTGTGTTTATATATGTCCTTCCGATGTGGAAAATAAATCAGTTGTTAGTTGAGCGCTCGTGTTGTGTGGTTCCTCGCTTCGTCCTTTGTGTTTTCTCTGCGCTCCCAGTTCGCTGAACGAAGAAAATGAATTACCAACTGGCTCACATTTTGATCCTTCTGTAATGCTACTCTGACAGTATAAATCTATAGCCGTACACCGGTAAGAAACTGGCCGTCGCACGTGCCGCGCGAGCGATGCGCGACCAAGCCGGACTGCTCGTAGCGCCCTCTATGGCAACCGCGTACGGAGCTTCGGGAAAACAGCGGCGGTCGCGCCACTCGACCTATTCTAGTACACTCTAGCATGGGTGTGTTGGCTAGAGGTGTGCGCCGAGGCGATTTTGACCGGCGGCGGCGTGGGGGTCGTACAGAGTCGGCGGCGGCGGCGTTGTCGGCGCACGCCGGTTATTTCATCGGCGGCGGCGTGCGGCCAATTTTCGTCGGCGGCGTCGGCGGCGCAGAAACCGAAACTGAAAATTCAAAAGGCTCTTCCGCCACAGGTTACTGAATTAGTTGAAATTCAGGAATTTTAATCCAAATAGCATAAATGACACTACACAGATGTGTCGACATCCCGATGAATGCAAAGCGTTTTGTAAAATAGTTTTTATTTCGCTTTCATGAAAAAAATAACGCGTATTTCAATCTATGTCCATGTTCTACGGTAAATGTGCAGCACTTTGCTTTTTTTTTACTTTAAGATGTTGTTTTAAGTTGTTGTTGTTGTTGGCAACGTCATACTTCATGAAACCTTTTTTCATTGAACAATGAGCAAGCAGTGACGCACGTCACTCATTTCGCTTTTTCCGGACCTGATCTTACTTTTACATTGTACGCTGCACAAAAGAAGAAGCACCTCTGCTTCGAGTTTTCTTATTACGATTGCATGAAACCGCTTTTTTGAGTATCTGTCATGCTTTGAATGTAACTTTCCTTCAAACGAATCAAAATACCTACTTTTCGCAATGTGAGAATCTTTTATGCAGCGGTATAGGATGCGGAAGGAAGCAAATCTGCGCATTTATTCAACTAGTTCTCAGCGCGGTGTTCAATGAATGAAGTGTAGACATGGGCGAGGCGGGTGGTGCGAAAAGGACACTTGAACCCTTCAAGCTCCACCAGCACTTGCTACCCACTCTAGCGACACCAACACGACCTACTCCCTCAGTCGTGATGCAAGTTGAAAGAAGGGTTTGCATCCCCCCAAGACAAAAACCTGTCGATGGTCATATGTGCAGATGAGAGCAAATGCAATATTTGCTCAGATAGACAGCCCTACTGGTCACGAGCTGGGCGTCCGTTGCCCACGCCTGCAGAGAACGTTGACTCTCCAAACCCTTGGTGTTTGGTCAGGGGAGGGGAACACCCCTTGCAAGTGGGCCCCAATTAAAATTTCTCTTAAAAACGTCACAAATAAGAGTGCTTGATAAGTATGTATAAAACATTCAACTTTTCAATGCTTTTTTGTAGCGTGTTCACGTGCTCAATACCCATCAGATGTGTGAGAAATCGAAATAGCAACTGCCACTCTCGACTTGTTCCGGAAAAGACACAGTAGAACAATGCAATTACGAGTGCTGGGAACCTTTGTTCTTTTGTATATTTGATTTCTAGGCATGATTTGAATTCTTATATAAACAAAAATAAAACCTGCAACATATTAAAAAAGGCTGCTATTGCAATATGTGTGTTTCAAGACGTGATTTTTCTAGACTTAAGTCTCTGCAAGGCACATCTGGTGTCACAAACTTGTAAGTGTCCCCCCCTTTTCCCCACGACATCTCCCGATTCCCCCCCCCCTCTAATAAAAAGGCACCAATGTAGGCTTCCGTGATTGCCTACTGGCGCGTGGCGGGCCAATCCGGTGGCTAGATCCAACAGTGGCAATTTCGACTTGCTTTATTGGAGGTGCTGAAGGATCAAGAAAAGGCCGATATTTGTAAATTTCTTGAGAGTTCAGTGATAGTTTCTTCATGAATACCGTGGATTATTGGACCTCACTTTGTGTATAATGCTCCAATGAAAAAAAAATGGTTTCATCCTGTGTCACTGCAGAGTCAGAAGCCATCACATGTGCAGGCATCAATAAGCTTCTATATGACATTGCTAAGGTTCAGTACATTTGTACAAATAATTCTCGTTAATTGAACATTTTGAGTATAATCCCTGCTTGGGTTAGTATGTGTGAAACATAAATTTGAGATTTAAAATTATCATTGTGTGTTTCTGCAGCAAAGACACATTGATTAAAACTGATGACTCCGGAGCTACGGCAGAGGTAACATTCGTTCTGTTTTTTTTCGGTTACGGTAACGGTAATGCGTTACCTTTTTATGTATCTATATAACGTGGAGCCGTGAAACGTTCCTCTTTTTCTTATTTGAGTAACTAGTGAGGTATTTAGTTACTTTTTATTGTAACGGATACATCACTAAATAGACTTACAGGAGTGATGTCGGCCCACACCTTTAGTTGTTGCGGTCTACAGGCTGGCTGTAAACATTAAATGAATATATTCCTTTCATCCAGAAGGGTTGCTCGATCATTGATGATCTCGACCTTTGAGAAATACACAACAGCTTCTTAATGATATGCATATCATTCCACCGAAGCGTGCACTTCGTTTCGTTAATATTTACAGTCAACGTGAGTGCTGTCGTCACGCCGTATGTTTTAGGTAGAAATTTAGCCTACTTCAAAATACCCAAAGACGTCGATCCTACCGTGCAACGCGTGGCCACGCGATGACGGTTCTGTATGAAAATGGCATCCACAGTGAAACATGTTGCATCTGCCTGAAATTTTATTGCAACATTATTATACTGCCACGCTCGCTTGTATTTTTATGTCACAGTCTTGCGCAAAGGCACTGCCGTAGTGGTTCAGTAGCTAAGGTACTCGGCTGCTGACCCGCAGGTCGCGGGATCAAGTCCCACCTGCGGCTGCTTTATTTTCGATAGAGGCGAAAATGCTGCAGGCCTATGTGCTGCGATTTGGGTGCATGTTAAAGAAACCCAGGTTGTCACAATTTCTGGAGTCCTCCACTACGGCATCTCTCATAATCATGTGGTGGTTTTGAAACGTTAAACACCACATATTAATCAGTTGCCTTGCGCAAAGGACGCTTGGCTATCTGCGAACACTCTAGATTATTTTAGAATTTTCTGATAAGCTTGAGACACCTACGATATGGATGCTACGTGTATAAATGGCGACGTACCTTCGCGCAGATCATATTACCAACGACCAATGCTCTGATTACCGCTATCTGTGTAAAGCGCGAATTTCGAGCACTTTGCACTTTCCTATGCACATGTTCACTCAATAAAAAGTGTCGTCTTGAGCACCCCACGTACCATCTTCTTTGACGTCGCAACCACGCGGCAATACCGTAAGTGAAATGAGAACGGTGAAATGATGGATACAAAACAGTGAGATGGGGCGTAAGTGCACGGCCAAGTTTTGTTTAAGATGCGTATACCACAAGCTATTTTCTTCTATAGACCCAATATGATGCGGATTTGTTAGAATACTGTGAAGTTGAATGTCAAGAAAGGAAGAACATGAACTTAGAAAGAGACAGTGGAGACGAAAAGTGATAGGTATCCACGTAAAGTTTGATCGGTCGTTCCCCGCCAAACGTCCTAAACGTTTTGTCGACTATCTCAGGTGTATTCGAAAAAAAAAAGTCGGGCTGATTTACTCCATTGAAATCAGTCTATCGCGAAAATTCTTTCGAGAGAAAAATATTTTTGGTGGCCTATATGTCACTGAAATTTCAGCTATAGGCTGGGCCCTATATTGAGTCCTAAGATAAAAGCCTATTTACTGAGAGAGTCTATGTATAGGCTCTATTTATTTTGCCGACCTATGGTTTCGAATATTTAAAACCTCTCACTATGGCGTGCCTTGGTGTCGTATTGACGTTCTGGCTTGTAAAGCCGAAAATTTTATTTTTCAAATTATAAACTGTTCATATCTCCCCCCCCCTCTCCTCCCCGGCACTCGTTCTAGGGTTGGTCCTTTGATAAACACCATTCACATATCTTTAAAAAAATGCTTGGATATCAACTATTCATAACTCTCCTTTAAATATGTGGAAATGAAATGACGTCACTAAATTACCGATGAGGTGAAATATTAACTCTAAAAGCACAGTAAACGTGCCTAAAAAGCTAATTCAACGCTAAAACAATGTAACCTTAACTAATAATGTCACCACACTTCTAAAACCTCATGCAATGTATATTGCATACCTGCAAGGTGCAGTTATTCAAGCGCTTTTTGCAGTGAAATTTGGCCATGGAGTTAATCTCGTTCATGGCAGTGCTATTTCTAAATTTGACGTTTGAATATCTAATGAGGTTTACGAGTTTCTTTCGGTGAAATCCGCGTTTTTTTTTGTGCGATGTAATTGAGCATTTTATGCATTGTGCTGGCACGAAGTTTATTGTAGATGATGCGTTTATAGAGTACACCGTTCAACGACTGTGGTGAAATAGAAACAGCAATTTATGTTCATTCATGCTACACAACTCTCTTGATATGCTCCCAGAGAACAGAAAAACGCATAACGAAGTACATTACTAACGAACGGAAGAATTAAATATTTCTCGGCCTTTTCATGTTGTTTCTGTAGTCCAATCTACAAACGTTCGTATTAAACGAGCATGACGGTACGAAGGCATGGAATTGGGTTTTGCAGCATGTTGTGACACATGTGCCACTCCAGGTCACCTTTAATACATGACATCGGAATCCACACTGAGCTTGATCTATGATTATGTACCTAATCAACAGAGAATAAGAGCTAAGCTCCGGATTCATTATTAATGTGGCTTCAAAGACGAGAAAGCAGCACGATTCGCGAGCAATCGAGCGCCCGTTCTCTCTCTCTATTTCGTTGAACTGCTTGTGCCCTGAGATGCCACTTCAATTTCTTTTTGAATTAATGTGGCGATCTGGAAAGTTGTGAGCGCCAAACAAGGCGCTAACAAGAACGAGAGAGACAGGATGGGTGCTTGTGAACGTCGCGTGGAGGCATTAGTTAGCGCTCGAAATTTCCCGATAGCAATGCGCCATCTGGCAGGATTTCAAGTTTTGTTAAAATGTAGCGATGACACAGATCATGGGTTTTGTCATGTCATTTGCTACCAATTAAACAGTGGCTGCGTAATTTAGGTTACCATGAAAATTGTCGCGGCCATATTTCAAGAAGGAAGGAGGCAGAAACGCACCGTTCATGCCATACGTGATCCTTCATCACTCGTGGAAATCAATTTATTCAAGCTGTAACGTGATTGAAGAATTCTGTTACTTCTCGGCAATCAGAGAGGCTTTTAATTCTCCCGTCTCTTTATGAGATATTGCTGCCATTTTTTTCCAACAGGCTTGCAGTTCTGTTGCACGGACATAGCAACACCCATGTTTTTGATGATTTTTTTTTCATTCCCATTCAAAAACTTTTCCATTCATAGTCATTTCTGAAGCGCATAAGAACTGAATTCCTGTCGTTCGTCACCCGTCGCTACGTTCGTCCAGTACACACTGCAAAAGGCTTGATGGCAAAGTCGTTTTCTATGTTCATGTTCCTTGTACCCAACCTTTCGCGCTCTTTGTGCACTTCAAGGAATTCAGAAAGACTACAATACAACCCAACCAGCTGTACACCGTGCCGTCGGGACTGGTATGCATGACGCAAATATGTTGCGAGTGGTCTCGCAGTGTTCTGCCATTGTGCTTCGTTCCCTGTTCCGTGAGCTCAAGTTTGGTCGACACGTGGCGTCGTTGCCGCGCCATTGGTGTCGTGTTTCCCGTGTCTTTTCTTATACACAGTGTTCTACGAAGAAATGCCTCTGTGTAGCCGCTGGTGCCGAGGTCGCGGATTACGTTTTTGCTTCTTTCCTTCCGCAGCTGTGGTGACAATTGGTGGTTAGATTATCGGTTATTTCTTTACTTATTTTAGTTTTCTCGTTTAGCTAGTTTTCTGTATTCTAGCCCAAGAAAGGTGATCCAGATTTTTTTTCTCTCGTGGGAATGACCATAGGTATCTGCGTACATGGTTGCAACTCCACATTTCCAAGTTGTAAGACTCGGAGTGCCCTGCCGACGGCCCCTATTCTCTTTCTGCTCTAGCAGCCATGACCGTCACGTTCTTCCAAACCTTCTCCTCCTACCTACTTCTAAACTATTTTCTCCACTCTCCCTTTTCCCTTCAAGGGACTGAGGCGTGGTCTAGCAAGGAAAGATAGTGTCTTTTTCTTTTTCTTCAACCACACATTCATCCATTCAGGGGAAGCTTGCATGCAGTAACTGGTTTGGAAAGCAGGTAAGGTTCGCGGAAAGTCACCTCACCTACCCTGATTTGTTCCGGGTCTACGCTCTCGAGGTGCGCCAAAAGAGGCGACAACACGAAAGTCATACTTCGAATTCTTTAGGGCTGTTGGCTCCCCTCGTCAAAAACTCTTTGGACACGCCTGGCTGACTGACGGCCTAGGAAGAGCTGTCGGAAATCGAGGCAGCTTGATTTGTTCGACGTGCCACGAGACGCGCTGAATAATTAGCCGAGATGTTGGGATTCATCGTCAGGTATGTTTCCCACACTCTGTGGTGCTCTCAAGTCTTCCACTCCCCCAGGCCCTAGCCTGCCTAGCGCTGCAGGCCCTATTCTGCACGTGCGATGCAACGTTATTGCACTGTGCTGTGTTGTGCGTATTATTGCATTATGACCTACGTTGTGTTTCTCTCTCGCCGTGTGACGAACTGAACGTGCATCCTTTCTATTTCCTGGGTAGAAAAGAAGGCAGTGTTTGACTTTCTCTCTCTTTCTCCTTCTCGTTTTTTTTATCTTTATTCGCTGCGCCGTGCTCCCTGCTGGGCTGCAGAAATTAGGCGCCTTCTTCTAACCACTACCCCCACCATTTGGGGGACGGAGATGAAGACGGCAATTTCTTTGGACTGCCCTTGACTAAATGGACATGCAGTCTGTCCGTTTACAGTGATATGCAAGGCGGCTTTCCTAAAGGTTTATTTTTTAACCAAAAACTCTTGTTCACAGATTGCTTTTCTCCCTCATTGTGCCTTTACCTTTTCGAATTCCAGCGAGTGCACGCGAGCACGCGAGTACAACAAAATGTCACCTCTCCGAATTCCAGCAAAGGCACGCGAGCACAAGATCTCAAAAAGGTGAATGGCAAAAACAAAATGAGCGAGAAAAGCCGTCTGTGAACGAGAGTTTATGGTTGGAAAACTAACCTTACAGAAAAGCTGCCTTGCAGTTTATTGCAAACTGTCTATTGTTTTCTCCTGCAGAGAATTTTAGGAAGACCACGGCTTAAAATGCGAGCACCGAGACGCTCTGAACCAGCTCTCAGAAGCTCTCATCAAGCTTCCATGATGCTACCTTTAGTGTGTAAATAGTGAACATAAACGTTGCTCTTATCAGCCCCGGCTACTCTGCTTGACTTCTACCTAAGACTTGGCTAGCTCCTTCGAACACATCACGAGCAAGCAAAAGGGCACGGAGTTGTAAAGATGAAAATGTGCAACATCACATCGCTTTTATTACGTGACATATTCGTTCTCCGCCGCATTCGCCCGATCGTGTCCACATATAACTTTCCCGTTTTATAGCGACGACACACCGTTGATTGCGGTCACGTCATTGAATGTCATTTAAACAGCGGTTGCATTATTTATTTGCAAATTACTTCTTCATAAAGTATGGTGAAGTAATTTATTATTGGGCCACCTGAGGAGCTTTCTAACTTGACTTATTTTTTATCAAGACTTGAATATAATGTTAAGTTTTATTTGGTTGACTCTGAGCATTACCTTCGCAACAGAAGTACATCTGTCAGCGACAATCATTCTTAACCTTTCCCAGTGCCAGTAGGTCCGTTCAAGTTACGTGATGAAAACCAGTTTGCTGAACTATGTCATATATGACATGTCGCTCAAATGTCGGTCTCTGCATTTTTGATGAATCCAGCCGTCTTTTGTAAATTGTCTACTGGCAAGTTTTTTAAAATTTTGTTTTGTTCTTTTTAAAACTGGTGGTCTCAGACAAGCTTATTACGCCTCTTCTCACCACTGGATAGCCGTTGTTACGCGCGGCGCCTGGGCCGACGGGGGAGGGCCGCGTTCTTTATTCATCAAACAAGTCACCGAAGGGCTGCCAGCCTGCTGTCCGCCGTGTACTGTCCATCTTAGCCGGGAAGTGAGGTGGCATTCCGACACCATAAGACGTTCCACGAGACGACCACAATGGTTTCTTGGTGTCACAGGTGCAGTGTGGTGGCCACTCCCCAATCAAAGACCTTGACTTGAGCGAGTGTGAGCGGCACCGTCAGAAATGGTGTGTGTGTCTCGTGATTCAACAGCGCATTCTGGACCCATTCCCTGATTAAGTCAAAACGTACACTTTATAGTGAGCCACCCAGCTCATTCGCAAGAGACCTCTCGCCCTGTCTGTACAGAATGTAATAAATACTCTGTTAAGTTTGCCATTTTACTCCTGAGTGCACATGCGTTTTATTTTCTGTCTCTCTACACGCCCTTTCTTGCCCCTATTTCTCAACCCTCGGTGCTAGGCAGCAAACCGGATGCCAAGATATGGTTAATCCCCCAGCCTTCATTTCTCTCTCTTGCCATCTTACTGCCTTGGCATCTTCATCCCGGGTATCCAATGTCTTAAAAGGCCGGTACAAACAGACAAGTTAAAAAATAAAACAGATGGTGAATATTTTCTGCAGCATGTTCAGACGCTGCGTATAAGTAGTCATCCTCGAAAATTATCAACTTTAACACCGCGGACAGGTGCTGATATACCATGAGTAGGTTCGAGCATGTATTATGCCTCGACGCTTTTAATCTTCATTAAACTTCTCCCTTTTGATTTCATCCTTCGGGGTTTTGTGTAGTTCTTCATCTAACGCCTAACCTCCATGTCCTTCCTCATTTATTCCTCCTCCTCCCTTCATCTAACGCGCTGCATTCGTGCTGCACTGCTACCACTTCATTTCTTCTTTATGTACGCCCTGTTTCGGGCACAATTATAGGCTGCCATCTTGGACTGATAATGATGCCGTTTTCCATCCGTATGAATATTCGAATTGTGCTATGGCGAACTCGCACGCATCAAAACGCTGGGCCATTACATTCAACGTCGTATCACCATAATCATAGCTAATTACGACACAAAAAACAGATAAATTGCTTCTAAGCCTAAGATGGCAGTGTCTATGCTTTACTGTAACTGTTACATTTATTTTTTGTCAATTTGTTCAATATGTCATTTCATGCAGCGGCCGCCGAACTCGTTCCGCTGTTCATAGTGGTACTCTCTGTCTCTGAAGCTGGATGAAGATAACTAAGAAGCCTGGTTTTTACTGGCTACATAAAATGTGAAACGCAGCTATAAATCACGATGAAAAAGAAGACAAATCTGTGAAAAGTTAGTACTGGCGCATAAATGGCGCGTCGATTGCGCCGATGAAAAACGTCGTCGGCAGCGGCGGCGGCGCGCCGATCAGTTCGCGTCGGCGGCGGCGGCGCGGCGAAAACTATCGACGGCGGCGCGCCGACCAGTCGGCGCACACCTCTAGTGTTGGCTCGTGTCGCCGGCTTTTTCGAAGCGGTGAGAGGGGCCTCGACCGGTCTTGGCTCCTTCTCTCCGCTTTTTTGCACCTTAGCAGAGTCCTTCAATGCTTTTCTGGTCACGAAAGTGCCGCCTCAGCTTCATATGGAGCCAGCACTGGCCGCTAGGGGCGCAGCTGTGCTCGTGAGGGCATGCTGCCGTCCGCTACCGCTGCGGTAGTGTGTTGGTCTGCTTTGATTTCCAAGCTTTCTAAACTTCTGCAAAAGTCGTTTCACTTTCCCTCATTTACTTGGAACATTCAGCGTGCGTCGGTGACTGCGTGAACGCGCCGTCTGCCTTGAAATGAGCACCCGGGAGAAAAGAAACTAACAGCTCTGGACAAGCAGCTCGCGGCAGTCGCAGTCGAAAATGACAAAAATTCGGGGTTTGCCGCACCATAACGATGATATGATTTTGATACACGTCGTAGTGGGGGATTCTTGATTAATGTTTAACAGCTGGGGTTGTTTTTATATGCATGTAAATCAAAGTACACGCCTTTTTTTCTGCTCTTGCGTTTCGCCTCGTCGAAATGCAGCCGTCAGGGTCGGGGGAGCGCCGCTCGTTCGTCGCAGTACTGCAACTGGTCCAGCTTTTCAAAATTTGCCTGAAATCGGACACTGTACATTCGCAATAACGCACTTGCTGTGCCACATGTAAACAGAGGCGAACATACGAGTTGTTACACGTCCATTCGCCCGGAAGTGAGCGAAATCTCTCGACTGCGCAAAGTTGCGCATAAGGCCAGATGGTTCGCACGGCACGTCCGCTCAATTTCTATTAAACTGTGAACATTATCAGACTCCTGGTGTCATTTTATTCGCAACAGAAAACCCAAACAATTAAACCATTACTGCAAGAAATGCTTCCGTAGAATGCCTTCTTTTCATGACAAGAAAAAAAAAAAACACCTGTTCTGTGCGCTTTAAATTTCTGGACCGAACGATTAAATCCCTCTACGAGCCTTAGGTACAATATATGTAATATCACAGTCCTTAAATGCCAGCAATGCTAACCTCATAGCAGTCTTCGGTGCGGCGTGTTGCCCCGCCACGGTGTTCTAGCGGTTATGGCATTCGGCTACAGATCCGAAGGTTGCGAGATCTAATCCCGGCCGCGGCGGCTGCATTTTGGTTGAGGCGAAATGTTGAGGCCCGTGTGCTTGGAGTTTGGTACACGTTAAAGTGGTCAAATTCGTTCCGGAGCCCTCCACCACGGGGCGTCTGTCATAATCACAGCTGGTTTTGGGACGTAAAACCCCATCAGTCAACCGGTGCGACGTTTAGTTTACGATCATGACGAACGTGAAAAGTAAGGTCGAACACAGTTGACAGTGTATTGTAATTAGGCCATTGTTTTATAAGCAGTCTCATATAGAAGAGACAGTAAACCAGTAACTTAAGCCGCTCGTGATTTCGACAAAAACACACAAGAAGTTATTTTGATTCTTCTAATGGCCGACTATATACGAGGGGTTAAGATATTCCAATCATCGATGCTAATATTGTTGTAAGTGTCAGAAGGAAAAAAATAATTCAACAAGAAAAATACATACAAGGTGCCTGTGCGAAAGCAATATGCAAGCACAACCATTTATTAATTTTATTTAAAACAAACCACATACACAGAACACCAGTTCATGAAAAGCTAATTAAAAAACGTGAAGAATGGACAGCAACATATGTGAGATATGGATTGGGTGCAGAGTTACCTTTGAGTGTTTGGTTTTTTACCACCCCCTGCTGGACATGAAGCGCACCCTTTCGCTTGCATCTGTTTGTTTCTTTCTCTCGTAAAAAAATGCAAACGCACCTTGAGAAAAAACTGAACAACTTCTGCAGTCGTGCTCACAAAATGTGACTTGCAACCGACAGCAGCTGAAGCAGTCCGAGGGTCCATCAAAACATCCTCCACAATATTCATGTACACACCAGAACAAGCAGTTTTTTCAACTGTGTGCGCTTCCATGTGATCCTCCACAATTTGAAGGAGTGTGACGAGCTAGCTGGAGGGCACAAGGAGAAAACCTTTAGACTTAACAAGAATCAGGCCAGTTGCCGGTCGTTCTGAACTCCTCAGACTTTCTACGCAGCTTGAGCATCTCAGCGAGGAAAACTTCTTTGCAACGTATCCAGCGAGGTAGTCCAAGATCTTCTCCTTAGGAGACTGCTGATGTTGCAAAAGTGAAGCCTGCTCCACAGTTTCTCCTGGCTCCAAAAGTACTTCATCAAAGAGAATAGCCAAACAGTCCGCCTGAAATGCAAACACTGTATTGCTGGTGTGCTGAACATAGAAAGTGCACCTAACGAAAAAGATGTACTGAATGCCTAGTATTGCTTTACACCTTTTGTATGACGAAATCCAGGCTTTATCAGAAATCAGCTCGGCTTCTCCAAATTAATGGCTGCAAAATCTTTGATACTGCCTGCACTGCACAGTCCCCTGGCACATATGTAATGCTCATACAGCTTAGTGTGGCTAGAAATGAGGAAATTCACACCTAAATGCATGCAGCCTAAAAACTATCCTGAAAACTTAGTTAAGAACTAATACGCTTTGATCAGTTTCATCCTATTCAGGAGATATCGCTCCGCAAAGCGTTTGTACTGTGTTCTTCCTTGCCTGCACTTTTTTTTTTCATTTTGTTTTCCCTGACGAATTCTTACCATCTGGCTCAGATTTCTACCCTTTCAACCCCTGTTAATATATTCTTGCTCACGTGACAGGCAGCAGGTTTTTCCTTCTGGAATAGGTCTTGGAGCTTCAGGAGGAGTTGTGGGCCGTCTCCTACAACTGATGCTCGCTGAGGCGGCTGGACAAGATTTCTGACAGAGAGCATTCTATAAATGAACAGAAATTGCTGGACTGTTGGTTGTCCTCCGTCACCAGCCACGTGTCTGATAATGCCAAAAAATCTCTGAAAGAAAAAATAAGGATTACTATTTAACTATCAAGCAAGAACGTGCACATGCTTACCTCTAATGGGTCCTGTCCAAACTTTCCCACCAGTACGTAGCGAAACCCTGAGGCAAGGAGGTTTTCAACCAGTGATATTGTGCTGAGCAAAGTTATTCTCAGCGCCTCACAGGTGGGCTTGCTTAAAAAGCAGACCTGCCTTTGCTTTGGCAGACTTTCGATGTATTTGCAGCACCTGTCCAACCATGAGATTCCCTCTTTCAGTGTCTATAAAGTAAGAAAGAATTTAGCCTGAGATCAGAAATGTGTGCAAGAGCAAAGTAATAATTCTTACGTCAACATGCTCAGCTTCACTGTACTGCACGTGTTCAGGCCTGCGGGAGTTCAAGCAGTCAAACAATCTGTTCATTTGTCTGGTGAATTCAGATGTTCCCGCAGACCCGTGAAGCTTTTTGCATGATTCCTGCTCACTGTAAAATATCATGGCTGTAGCTGTGGATTCACTGAAGAGCTGAAAAGAAATTTTTTGTATTGCATTCACTGTGAGTCACATCAAAAAGGCAATTTTTTTTTGTTTTCTAAGTGCACTTGAGTGTTGGGCGCCTTACTTGAACAGCAAGTTTGACGCTCATTTTCTGAAAAGCGTTTGGGTATATATGTGCCCTCGTCAGCTTTGGTACAGCACGCAGCCCTGACTGTTGCTCTTCATACTCTAGAAGTGCTGCATAATGATCATGATACACTTCCCGACCTTGAGGCAGCTGTAGAAAGAAGGAATGTCAGAATGTCACTGGAGATGAGATCATATGAGTGACTATATCACAGGAACAGTAATTATTTCACTTACCAAAAACTTCCCAACTTTCTGCAGGTTATTTCTAATACATTTAAATATGTGTGGTGGATCAATGATAGCATACATCACCTTAGAGGGGTCGCATGGGTGCTGAAACGACACCTGCTGGTCTTTCATGTCACCACGAATTCCTGAAAGAAATGAGCAACTAATAAATTATACCTTTCCAGATAGTCTGCAGCAGAGCTTGTGTGTTAAACACTTACCTAAGGACCTCAAGGCACACCGATTGGTAGTTGAATTATCACATGTCACAGCATCTATAACTGCGCCAGCATTACACAAGTGTACAATGCACTGAAGCACAAGCTTTGCAAGTATTGATCCCGGGGCAGCACTTGATGCACAAAAGGTACCCACAGTCTGCGACCATCCCCCCAGAAAGGGTCGAAACAGGAAGACCAAAACATGATCAGCATCCTTTTCACAGTCTGCTGGCCTGGTATGTTCTCCAAAGTCAACCTTACCAACGACTTTCATGTCAGACTCTCGGACGTGCAAACTTTTCCTGACACTCATTTCGTCGAACATGAGCACACCTGAAAGAAAAAAAAATTAATTTCTATCACTTCAGAAAGGCAAAACCACACAGCATTCAGGTTAAGTGATGTGCTTTCAAACCTCGTCGTTCACTTTCAGGGGAAGTGAGCAGCTTTTCCTTGAGCACAGTAAATACATGCGCATCAAAGCCAAAATCGGCTTTCATGCTCTTCATATAGCAGTAGAGTGTGCGTGGATTTGGCAAGGGTAGAAAGTTGTTCTCTTGGAGATATGTATACACAGATGTGGACTTCGTTTTCAAAAGCAGGCAGTCATATAACCAGTCTTTCTTATACCTGGTAAGGAAAGGGTGCAAATCTCATTCACATGCACAAACATGCTAGCACAGTGCTTCCATAATGCTATCAAGTATAAAGACACATTGCTGTTAACCAAGTGTAACTGCATGCCAAGGGGTAATGTGAACATGCACATTGCACTGTGTACACAGTGGAAACCTGATCAACATGCAGGCCAAAACCTTCATAATGAGAGCAGGCCACTATAAATGACACAGATCTATGGTGCATTCTCAATCCAGAACAATTAATAGAGAAAATAAGTGCACATTGGATCTCCAAGTTTTCAACGAAACTGCGCATAAGAACAATCATTCACTGTCTGTTTATAAACGTGCTCAAAACAATAGCAGTAAGGTGCGAAAAAAAGATTCATTGACTGTCTGTTTATAAACGTGCTCAAAACAATAGCAGTAAGGTGCGAAAAAAAAATCAACACATCACGATAACATGGTTATGAGGGTGTGAATAAGCCACTCGTAGTAGTAAAAAGGGCACATTTTTTATATGGACGAAAATCATTGTTTCATGATTTAAAGTATTAGAGTCAGCGCAGTAAAGGTGGACTCAAGCAGAAAACGTATTTCATGGTAGTTTTGAACGCTTAGCTGATTTTGAATGGAGCCGACACTTGCTCAGAAAACAACGGATATGTAGCTTTTAATTTGGTGAATATCTAAAATTACCACGTGAATATTCCATCGCCTTTACACGTAAACCATATTCGTTAAGTAGTGCTTGAAGCTTACCGTACGGCTCTTGCAGACTTCGCGTTTGCCTTCATCACGCACTGATCAATAATCAGTTTCTCGCGATCGGAAAGTCTTTGAAGGCTCTGCTGTTGTCGTTCGTACTTGGCAGTCTTCTTTCGGAACTCGGCGAGTTTTGTTTGGCATTGCCGAAGCTGCTGCTTCGCAGCTCGAAGTTGGCACCTCAACTTTTGCACTGCTGCACAGCTGGCGCAGTCAACCAAGCGGTCTGTCTGACAAGCTGTGTCCGTGTGGTAGGTTTCGACCGTTTCACTGGTCAGTGCCACATCTGCTAAAAAAAGAAAAAAAGGAAGAAGAAAAGGAGTGAAGAAAAACAAGTCATGCAGTTTCAAATTTACAGGCTCAGACGATACCCTCATACACGACGACACGGATGTAATCTGGCCTAGCGCTTACATACCTTTATTCACTGATGCAGCATTGGTGCGGTCTGAACAGGTCGTCGGCGATGCTCGTTGCTCCTCCGTCTCGCACGACGACTCACGTGCTCGTTTGCGCGGTGATCGATTTGTCGATGAGCGGGGTCGAGGTTTACGCTTCGTGAGATACGAAGGAAGGCCACCAAAAATACTTGGGACAGCGTCAGCCTTCAGCGTTGGCTTGTCGCGCTCCAGGGACACGGCGTCGCCGTTGATATTGAAATCATAAGTAGTGACAATGTCCGAGGCGTCGAAATGCTTCGCACACACACGTGTATATTTGGACTCAAAGTTGAAGTCGCCACTTTCCTGCCGCGGTATGGCCCGTTTCCATTTCTCGCGCTGGTCCTTGTCAGGTGGAAAAGAAAACAACGACACCTTCTCGGTCGTTCCTCTGTAGCCGGAACGGCACCCCGGCACGCAACACGTGTTAGGCATCGTCGTCTCACAACATTTTGGCTAACTCGGACACGCACGCACGCTTCTTCCACCAGTTTGTCTCGCTGTGCGCACGCGTTTCAGTCTGTTTCAGTACGCGAGCAGCCCGAACGATGCCCTCTGTGGCGCAGTGGCGCCGCATCGCGGCAGTTTTGGGCAGCGTATGAAGCTCTCCCATAGAGTGACGGCGGAGTTTCGTGACCAGAAAAGCATTGAAGGACTCTGACCTTAGCTTCTCCTGGTGCCGCCTGAATGGCTTCGCCTTGCTCCCCTTTGTCCGAGATCGTAGGCGCTGGCGCGCCGTGAACCTTTGTATTGACCACGGTTGGAGGCTCGACCTGCGGCACACTGGACCGCGTGGTTGCCTCCAAGTACAGCCTCTGCTTGCAGAGGTGTGGAGGGTGATCCCCACCGCAGCGCTTGCAAGGCGCGTCGCAGGTGGGATGCCCCCATTACTCGCACCGCGGCGTGGTGCACTTCTTCCTTTCACTTCCCAGTAGCCTGCACTTGCGATACAAGCGCACGACGCCGTCGTACTCACACCGAAGGACGTGCCCGTCTACATCAGTGATGTTGGGCACGTCGTTTTCCAGTTGTAATCCGGAGACCGGTCAGGTTATCGGTCGAGATACTCTGCACTTTGCCATAGACTTCGAGTGCTCGGCTAAGCACATGGTCACTGGCGTCGGCATGATACTCGAACACGCGAACAGAGACTGTCCGGGGCCAAGAAGAAAGGAAGTAGAAGAGTCAATTTCACCAATAGTCGTTGATCCGGGTTTCCTGGAGGCACCGCCTGGCTGATACACGTTGCCACACGGTATTCAAATACCTGCCTTGCCTAGCGCTCTGTGCACATAAATTGAAGGCGACCCCATGTATACCAAGTACTCTACTAAGGGAGAGCTGAGAGCCATGCCGCGATTAAATAAGGACTATGAAATACATGTTCAGTAATAAATGGTTGTTTTACGTATTCAATTACGGGAGGACAAGCTTCGAGCTGTCCCGTGGGTTATACCGAGTTGAAAACGGACTTACAATTGTGTGTTTAACGATTAGGAGTACTCCACTACAATAATTACTACGAAGCACAGTATTAACACATACGCAACCACTCTGGGCATTTAACTTTTCATTACGTAAAACTACCCGCTCTGTGATACCGGTTGCACCATGAAAAAAACTAACGCACTAATCAATTTTGCTTACACAATGTGACACAAATAATTTGGAAAATATCTACAACTTCTCAGAGACACGATTTTTTATTGAAACATATCTTTATTCATCATATCATTTTATCTACGCGATGTCATCAACTTGCCAAAAACTTTTTTTTTTCATATTCAACTTTACATACCCTCGTCACCCAGCCTGACGTCATTGCTTGCCAACATGTGTTGGGGACTAGTTGTAGTAGTAGTACAAAATTTCATTATGTACATAATCCACACAAGCCAAAAAAAGCTCCTAAGCTACTAAACATCAACAAAAATGGTTGTATCTTGTCTGTTTTTTTTAATGTTATGCACGTGACGTCAGTTTTTGTTTTCCGGTGTTGCGTCCGCTTGTCCCCCCCGGAAAGGTCCGCCATGGCCGAGCACAGGGAGTCGCCGCCGCGCCGTCTTTTAAAAGAGGTTGTTAATTCAGCCGCAGCGGAGCGGCGGCTGAATTTTCTCTTTTAGTTATTCGTTGCCGGCAGCGAAGCGGACCTTTCGCAGTTGCAGCGCCCTCTAGTCGTTTTCATCGTTGGTAAACAAAATAAACTTTTTTTTTTCATGTATACAAAGCAAAACAATATTGTATAAATTATCTTTTCATGAAGTATTTAGAAATACACTTTCAATGTATTAACTGTCTATTTTTTGACAAAGAAGGAAGCTCTGGCTTGATAGTAGCCACTCAAAAGCCAGCAAGGTTCCGTTCCAGATCCATTGCAAGCATTCACTTTGTTTTGTTTGCGCTTTTTCCGCTTGTATGGTGGCGACGTTTTTATTTTTCACCGTTCAAACTGTGTTTGCATAACCATTTATGCCTCCGACAAGTGTGCTCGAGGACCCATTTTTGATGGGTTTCTTAAAGTGGTCCGAAATCGAGGACTTGTTGTGCCTTGAACTCTTCCAATACACTCGGCGAAACCCGCTGTACGTTTTTTTTTTTTCGACGGCCCCATGCCGTTTGCCTTCCGCGGCACGGTTCTGGGGGCAGCACTTGAACAGCGTTTACTAATAAAGTAGGCAAGCACTCACTTCCTCAGGTTCACTGTGTCCTGCTGTCGGAAATAGCCGAAGAGGAGGTCCACTCGCTATTTGATGCCGCGAATTGTGAGCTCGCGATTTACCGCTCTCATGACGTTTCGCAGCACGTCTTCCCACGCGGCGGGATTGCTGAAGGGGTCAGCACACACCACTTCTTTCAACAGGCACACATCTTCATCGATGCGAAATCGTTTTCGCGGCTTGCGCTGAGCAGGTGACGGCCAAGCTTCAGCGCTCGCGGAAAGCGTGCCATCTCCGGAGGCAGCCATCTTGAAATGAGCAAAGTTGCTGCACGCACGAGAGAGGGCGCGCGCGTTGTCCCCCTTCCGCTTGCAAAAACGGCAGCGACGTACCGCGCTCCGCTTAGGCTGCTCGTAAGCGGACCGTATTCCCCGCTCCGGTAACCCGCTTAGCGGAGGGCGCATGCGCACTCGCGTTCCCGCTCCGCTTAGCTGCTAAGCGGAGCGTAAAAACGTCACTAAAAACCTCTTTTATTTCCGCGTGGCGGGTCGTTTGGCATAGTGCCTGTGTTTTCATCGTGTGCCCTGCCCGTCATGCTGTAGAGAATCGTGAAGAACACTGTCTTGCTTTCTTTGACGAGCTTGTCGGGCCAACGCGGGCCAGATAGAGGGTAAAAATTGCCCTATTCACGGCATGGATCCGTAAGAGCAGCGGGTTGGTGTTCAAGGCGCCCTTAATACAAGCCTGCTTCCGGAGGTCACCCACGCCTTCATTATAAATTACTTAACACTGTCGACGAATTATGTTTCGCTTGACCAGATGAAAGCGTACAAGTCGCTAGACTCTCACAACTATTTCGCTAGCAAATGGCTACAGTATACATCACAGACAAGAAGTTGCCTTCTCAGAGTGTCGTCGTACTTAGTCAGGTGAGCTTTAGTGCGTTCCGCATTTCACACAGTGAAACTGCAGCCTGGGGTAGCAGTGCTGGCGGGGCAACACGTTGCTTCCGTGTCGGCCGCGTCCATGGCGTTGCAAGCAAGTAAGATCTACGTTAATAAAATTGATTTCTTGGGATAAGCATTCTTAGAAAGCAATAGTTCTCGTACAGAACAAATTTTTCAACATTTTGTTCATGCTAAAAAAAAAAACAAGTCCAGCTGTCAAAACTTCAGCTCCAGCTCCCACCCGCTGTTTACAAAATTTTCGCCGCACCCCACTGCGTGGTTTTTACTTATAATAATATTAAAACTGTAGCAAAACCTGGTCCTACGAAGTTTCTAGAGTAACAAAAAAAAATTTTCCTTTCACCACCAAATATTCATAGGTATTAATGTTGGAGCCAAACCAATTTAGGAAACTAATTTGGCACCAAACATCATTTAAACTTTTTCCTAAATTTATTTGCTAAAAAAGCAGTGATTTTCTTCTAATTTTGACCACAACAGATTGGAGCATGTGCTTGGACACTATCACAGTAAAACATTCATGTGCCCTAGTTGCAGCCCTAGCTTTTATGGAGCTGCATGCCGTACCCATGCACAGCAGAACAATGGATGGAGCCTTTGGTAGTGCTCTTACGTTCCTGATAATGTGAGAGTTACTTTTGATAGTTACTTTTCTTATTTCATGCTTTGTATCCCGGCTGCGGCGGCTGCATTTCTGATGGAGGCGGAAATGTTGTAGGCCCGTGTGCTCAGATTTAGGTGCACGTTAAAGAACCCCAGGTGGTTGAAATTTCCGGAGCCCTCCACTACGGCGTCTCTCATAATCATATGATGGTTTTGGGAGGTTAAACCCCACATATCAATCATTATTTCATGCTTTGTGCGACAAAAGGCATCGATCACTCCTGGGCTCTTTCTAGCTTGTTCAGCTCGCACAATCGCTGCATTCATTGTCCTTGTCATTGCATATCTGTATCTTGTCATAGCCTCATGTGTCCCTGGCCTGCATCACCCAGACACAGTGCCCCTCCTCTATGTCAAGTTTGCCCATTACGGATATTTAAGACTTGCAGGTCAGGCTAGAAGTACTCTTTGCTGGGCTACTCTGTACATGTTCATGTACAAGCTACAAAGATATGGCTGCCTTGCTTGATGAAATAATGAGGAAAGGGGTCGAGGGGTGCGCAAACTTTCTACTGTTTTTTCATCTTATCCTGCATCAAAAATTATAGGCATAAACAGGTGCAGCAAGGTAGGCACACATTGACCGCATACTACCTAATCACAATGCGTTAACTAGTTCTCTATTTGCGACAAAGACATTGAAGTATCACTGACACACCCTGGGGCGTAGCCAGAGGCTGGCACACTAGGCCCGTGCCCCTACCCCCGATATATATTTCTCTCGGTGACGTAGAGATAAAGAAATCTCAATTCAAAAGAATGCCCCCCCCCCCCCCCAAAAACAAATAATGGCTACACCCCTACTGGTACTGATGATCTTCGTGAATTTATATAGAATGCCTGCACCGATTCTCTAGCACTAGTGTCCCTGTTTCTGCCAAGAGTCCGGACCTTATCCATGCACGGCTCACAATTACGAGTATTGCAATGCTTCGGCAAATGTGCCCCATCTTTATCTTTTAACAATAGTACAAGTTTCCGCTCGCGCTCATTCCTCCCAGGCCAGCAGTCGTCTTTTGCCGCAGGATAGCGTTAATTCATAGGGGATGCTATTTACGCATTTTGTGTATGCCTCAGCATCCCTCTTTCTGTACCCACCTTTGTTCTTTTCATCAGATAGAATACTACTAAATATGTGAAAGTTAATACGACTTTCATGGCGCAGAAAAAACAATTGGCATACCATGTCTGTTTGCAACCATTCTTAAATTGTGTGCAGCTCAGTGCATATGCAGTACCACCTTGAGTCTCAATGTTTTCCGCTCTTGTTTTACCTCCGTACCATGTTGGTCTCCCTAGATATCCTTGAAGAGGGGCTCAGCTACAGTGATAAGGAGCTTGTGAGGGAAACAGCCCACAGACAACCAATCCAGTTGGTTTTGAAAGCTTTCTGCATAACATGGGAGCACAATCTTCACATGCCCAGACTCTAGGCATTGTTTAGTTAATGGCCATTTTCACAGTTTAGGATTCCGCCAAATTGTATGGCAGCATTTCTTTTGCACCCCTGGGCAAATGAAGACAACAGGCAGGACAACTTTGCAAGGTAATGTGCTAAGCTAATAACTGTGAAGAGCCACAAGTCGGCAACTCGTGTGTAAACACCAATCCTTTCCACAGGCTGTCAAAGCCTGCTTAAACATTGTTAACAATGGTCCTCAATAATAAACGAAAACAAGTACCCTATAGAAGGATTCGGTTGAAGAAAGTGGGTTATGCACGAGAAATCCACAGTTTAAAGCGGTTATTTCATGACAACTGAGTTTAGCTGCTTTATTAAAAACTGACTAATCACATTCTGCCGGATACCTTATTCACTCACAGTCATTCAGAATGAAACATCCAGCTTATGCATCCTTGCCGTAAAGAACCCACTAAAGGTGTTTTTTTGCTATCTGGCAATAGACCATTCTAGTTTTGCAAGTTTTAGTTTGTATTTGGAGTCACTACTTTGCTTCTTGAAACTCTTGTTTTGTTGGCTTTCAACTTGATGAATTACACTGTTTTTCCTGCCTTGAACTTGTATGAAGCTACATCCATTGCCATGAACCCACTGCCTTTATCCACTTGAAATAGACACAAATTATTGCCCTTGAAGAATGACACAATGCCTGCCATAGGAGCCTTCTTACATGAAATAGGTTTTCCCCCTGATCTGGCTAGAGCTTCCGCACCCTCTTGCAAGCAACAGTCCTTAACTGACATATCGGCTTTCCCGGCAACTCGTTGGTTTATATGCCAATAAACAATGAGCCATCAAAGAAGGTTCATGGCTAAATTTTAGGCCGTTGCTGAGTACACAGCGTATATTTTCTGGAATATGACATTTCCCTGCCCAGTGAGGCCTTTCCGGGTTGTGCGAGCGGGCTTCTTGGGTATGAAACAATGATATCCTTGGTAACATTTCAGGGCGCACACGATGGATGGGAAAACGGAAGGCTAGGAGACAAACAAGCACGAACTCGCAACTCAGTTTATTGAAAAAAAACACACTAAGTATATACCTCAGGGTAGCTCAAGAGCGCATGTGAAAACGAAAAGCAAAAGAAAGATTGATAACAGACCATGACACTAATTTTTTACATAAGTGGTATCTACAACGTGCAGCTGAATGTGGAAGTCAAGTATGGCTCAAAAAGGTGAATTCCTTGTCAGTTAGTGCAATGGATGGGCTGCTTACGCATTTATCAGCACACCTTCTGATATGAAATGCTTCTACTAATTCCCGAGTTAGCTTGTCCGTGTGATTAAACAAAGTGATCGTGTCGCACCAAACAAGATAACATTGGCAGCCACTGCAATACTCGGCTAGGTGCGAGTGAATGCTATTTTTCAAAGATTTGAAATGTTCATTAGGGCGAGTGTTAATGCTCCGGCCAGTTTGACTTATATATACAAAACCTTGCCTCTCTCATAATCATATGGTGGTTTTGGGACGTTAAACCCCACATATCAATCATATATACACAACTGTA
The DNA here is from genome assembly GCA_013436015.1 of Rhipicephalus annulatus. Lineage (NCBI taxonomy): Eukaryota > Metazoa > Arthropoda > Arachnida > Ixodida > Ixodidae > Rhipicephalus > Rhipicephalus annulatus. The sequence continues at coordinate 24,239 of WOVY01015781.1, forward strand.
AGTTGGAGGCAATAAATAAACTAACCCTATCCTGCACCTCGCAGATTTTCCTCATTCTTTTGTAAGAAAAACGCATTTTTTCTCAACATTGTCAAATTTTTTGTCCACCTTACAACAAATGCATTAAACCTTATTAGGTGCTCTAAAAACAATGGCTAGACCAAAATGACTGGCTATATGCTTGAGCTCATGTAAAAACCGACAAACATAAGATAAAACAGCAACGCATTTTCTTTGTGTGTCTTTTCTTGTAGACTCATGCCCTGGACCACTTTATTAAACCTTAATCTTTTCGACGGCTCTGCTCACGAAATTTTCTGGGCATGCAGCCATCTTTAGACGGATCATTTAGCGTAAAAATGCCAAATTTATGGTGTGAATGCATGACTTTGACAAGGCACTGCTTAGACAGGACACAGCGATTTCATTTTTTATAATTTTAGAATAGCCTGAGCTAGGGTGGAGCTAAAATCCTACCAAGAATGTCTTCAAACCAATTCGCCCAACTTTCCATTTTATAACATGAAACAACGAGCATCGCTTCGCTTCAAGTTCCACTTTGCCTCAGTGATGTGGGCTGCTGAATGCCTGAAATCGTGAAACTTCTTCAGTGCCAGCCACTCCAAGTTCAAGCTAAACCGCACGAAGAGAGCAAAAAAAAAAGCAGGCCTGCTGCCATAGTTTACGATTTTACATACTTGCTTAACATGACCAAATGAAGGCATGCATTTGCCAAGAAGGGCGCCCACTTCTTGTGGATCCTGCCTTTGGGGCAGTCGTGCCTTCATTTGGTATTGTTAGCGAGTATGTAAAATTGTAAAATCCAAACTGTGGTGGCAAGTGAACTTACTTTTTTACCTCCTTCATGCCCTGTGCATTAGTTAGGACCAGGAATGGCTGGCACTGAGAAAGTTTCGCAATGCCAAGATTGTCATACCTGACTAGGTACAATAACAAGTGCCTCGTCGGGCATGTGCTATCATTCGAAACGTGCTATATTTTGGAATCAACATACTGAAAGCACCCTGAGGGAGCATGCATCTTCAGTTAAACAGGCGCACCTTTCAACAATGTCAAACTCATGCAAAGCAGGTCAGCATGTCTATTAGGTCATGTGTGATCCTGTGCACGCCATGTCACAGCCTGCAACTGCGACAAGGTATCGCTATACACAGTCGTGAACGTGGCTCTACATCGTTCTGCTAGATGGTCCAGATATGTTTCTATGTTGCTAGAAACCCGTCGAAAAGCTGTCCGCATCACAACTACAATACGTAAACTGTAGCACTTGTGATGCGAGTTGATTAGTCATTCGGTATTAAACCAACCTTCGATGTGCAATAGCTCGATGTCGCATACTCTTCTCTTATATCAGCCTTTAGGACCCATGCTATAAAGAAGCTTTTCCCAGTTACCTCCGATTCGCCCAACCCTGTGCAAGTTTATTCCATCTTATGCATGCAAATTTTTCAGTTCATCATCTGGTGAACTCATCTCTGCCTCTCTCATCTCTGTCTCTCTCGGCTATTTTTCTCAAGTTTTGGTAGCCACTGAATCTTTCTAACTGGTTATTTTTCTCTTCCTCACATTGCTTGAGCTACCAAGGTCCACCTTTTTCCTTTTCTATATGTCAGCTAGAAAGTCATCTAGACTTGTTTATTCTCTAATAAGATCTGCCTTTTTAGTATCTCTATGTTATGCCAACCATTTTGTGTTTCATCATATGTTCCATAGTTCTGAGATTGTTCAGGACTTTTTTTTTTTACTATCATTCAAGTTTCTACACCTGGTGTTAGCTCCGGCAGCATACAAATGTTCACCACTTTCCACTCTAGGGACAGTTGTAAATTGTCTGTCACGATTTAAGAATGTCTGCTTTTAATGTTCCAGCCTATCCTTGCTCTTTGCTGAATTTACTTTTCTTAAGTAGAGTGTCCTGTGAATATCTGACTTAAATACACATATTGTAAGCATTCCAGTGTTCTGTTGCCAGTTGCAAACTCTTGCTCTCTTCTTTGATCTCCAAATATTTTATCTTTGTTTTTTACTTATTACTTGAGCACTTTCTCCGTTTAGACCATCAGTCTTTGTAGTTCGTTGGCATCACTGCTGACAAGCACATTGTCATGTGCGAAGAGTAAGTACGAGATCTTCGCTGTTAATCTTCATTCCTTTTCATTATCAACAAGGTGGCTCAATATTTCTGCTAAGCATGCTGTAAATATTGCTCTAATTTTGTCTCGTTGCCACATCCACTTCACAAATTAAATTTTTCTGCTCTGTTGTGGACTCTGTGTAGATGTTCGCTGACTTCTGGCCATGTATGCATTATGCACTAGCTGCTCTAAGACTGCTGGTGTCTCTACCGAGTCGAATGCCTTATTGTAGTCTCTCAAGCCAAGTAAATTAATGGGTTCTGTTTCACGGATTTTTCAGTTTGATGGCGCCTGGCTATGATCTACAGTGGGACATCTGTTGATCTGTGTATAATTCTTCAACTCTTTCATGTCTCCTTTTTGGTGTATTTGTGTGGTAATCATGTTTTTACAATTTCTAGCTCAATTGATTCACCAGTACATGAACCATTGTGCGTAAAGTGTCCCATGATTATAAACACGAGATCTTCTTCGTCGTTGATCAAGTGAACAATTTCACTGGATTATTTTTCGTGGATCATGTTTTGTAGGGCTCTATTCCATTACCTTTTCCTTTCATTCTCTCAAGGTAAGATACTCAACCGGATTAATTCATGCTTAGGCCTAGATTATCCTTCTCTTTATTGCTTTCTTCGTTTCTATTTACTCTTAGAACTTAAGTGTTGTGTTGAATGCTGGCTTCTTTGGCTGTTAGATGACTTATTTTTGAGCTGTAGAGCTCATCTATACTAGAATCTTCTGGAACCTTTACTATGTTGCTGAAACTGCCTATAACATTACCCTACTTTTAAAGTGTGCATTCGTTATCAGCTTCGTGTTGTCACGCTCTGTTCGTTCTTTTCAATTCTCAATGTATTTCTTTGGTGCTATAAATTCTTATGTCACCAATTTCTTTTGTAAATCACCTAGTTTAGCTCAGCAAGTTCAGTTTATATCTTGAGTGGGTAGCTTTTTGGGTTGTCGTTTTTTTTTGGGGGGTGGGGATCGGTCAAGTTTGCATACTTCTTGCCTTGTGTGTCAGAAAATCAGTGTAGTTATGGTTTTGCCTACTTCCTCTTTGTCATAATTTATC
>WOVY01015782.1:0-20779 GCA_013436015.1 Rhipicephalus annulatus
GAGGAAAGCAACAGAATCCCGATTCAGAAGCGTGTAGAGCACGGAGATACGACCTCTACAGAGCTATTCTTTGCGTGTTTCCAGGAGAGTTAGCGATGTGTATTTATAGATAGAGCCCCATGAACCTGTCATTCGCTTCAGACAATGCTATGGGTGGTAACTCAGGGGACGAATAACGACCCAGGGTTTCTTATTTGTAACTCAAGGGGTATGCTCCTCTTGCGCCCAAATGCTGGTGCTTTCAGTATCGGTGCCAGACGACAAGTTAGGCGCTCGCTTGTTGCTTTTGATCAAACGACATGTGAATAATAATAATAATAATAATAATAATAATAATAATAATAATAATAATAGGAATAATAATAAAGGGTTGTAAGGACCAAGAAATACAATACAGTTATGAGAGATGCCGCAGTGGAGGGCTCCGGAAATTCAAACTACCTGGGGTTGTTCAACGTGGGCCTAAATCTAAGCACGCGGGCCTCAATCATTTTCGCCTCTATAGAAAATGCCGCCGGCGCGGCCGGAATTCATTACCGTGACCTTTGGGTCAGTAGTCGAGTCTTTAGCTGCTATTTCAATACATTTAGGAATACTAGCATGAATAAAAAGCTTCAACGATGAAACAAAATTTCAGCTCTTTTAAAATATTTGTATTTATTGTTCAATTTGATTTTTTCTGTGTTCTTCAGGAAGGCAGTTTCAAAACGACACCAAATCAGTTTCGGTACATTGATGTCTTTCTTCTCACGGGTGAGCATTTCGTTATGATTTCTGTAATTTTCAGGTTTTTATCGACGTACACCCTCTAGAGAAATTGATAACATGGTTGGCGATATATATATATATATATATATATATATATATATATATATATATATATATATATATATATATATACACGTGTGTGTGTATATATATATGTGTGTGTTTGTGATTCAAAAAAGTTCTGTGGGTCCTGTGCAAATATAATTGAGAAATAAGAAGCACACTTACGAAAATTGGATAGTTTTTTACTCTACGTTTCGACCGTGGCACGGCCTTCGTCAAGATTATATTATATTAGTTATGGTAATATATTACAATTATATATATATATATATATATATATATATATATATATATATATATATATATATATAATATATATATATATATATATATATACACACGCCAAGAACTGAACAGCACGTGATATGAACCGTAGGTGGATGTAGACGGACAGTTGGCTTCGTTCTCAGTGTTGACAGTGGTTCTTCCTCTTTTTTACTTTCTTTCTTTTCTTTCTTTTTTCGTTTTTTCTCTCCTTTTTTGTTTTTTTCCTTTTTCCAGTTCCCTCTCACTCTCGCAAAACGTCTTTCAAGGCGAGAGGGACGAGGCAGCAAAGAAGTTTGGAAGCTCATGTCAGTATAACTCATCCCCTGATGAAGGGAGGTCTCCTCCCGAAACTGTTGGGAAATAAATATATTTATCCTTGTTGACAACGCTCCCGTTGTGCCATATCCCATATATATATATATCTATATATATATATATATATATATATATATATATATATATATATATACGCTGCTTAGCGCGGTTGACTGCGTGTGTCAACCGCTCTAAGCAGTGAAGTACACTGAAATCAGGCGGGACTAAATTCCAGATGTCCCGCAACTTGGTTGACAGTGAGAAGGCCTAGCTGCTAGGTTACTTCAATGGCTTATGGTACAGCGGACAGCTCGCTGCAACCTGGCTCACTTTTATAGAAGAGCCAATACTAAAGAACGAATCGCTGGCCTCGGCACCTCTCGTCGTAAACGCCTGTCTCCCTCGCCTTTTCGACATGCATGGTAAAGGAGCTCGGCAATGGTCCTAGCTCACCTCGCGTGGGCTGCCAAAACCCTGGACTACTTCCACGGACGTTCAATATTGATCGAACGTTCTTACTGGTCATGACGTCGACTCGGTAACACCCAAGACTCGGAAGGCCGTAGAGTCCATTGATACAGATCTTCAAGAAGTCCGACGATCCTCGATATCAATCACCATCTCCTCCAATTGTGGCGGTCACCCATAACGTGGTCGCCATCTAGATCATCTTCGGCCTTCGAAGGTTAGGCCTAGCTGTATCTTCGGCATCTGCTAAGTGGCGCCGAACCAGACTGACTATGTGGGGCTTGAGAACTGTAGTGTGGCCCGTGGACGTTTTGTCAGGAAGGCGAAGTGGTGGTGGTGCACCCGTAACTACTGTGACTATGGCTGGTTTGATTTAGAAAAGATTCCTTCACTTGCCGCAAAAATTTAAGGCCAACGCATGGTGCTTTCATGCCACTGGATGCAAATCTGGGTGCCTGCTCCTTTTGGCAGGATGTGGCGCTGGCTTCAGCCTTCTTGATTTGGTGCTTCACAAAAATTTTTCCGCTTTCTGTCCTTGGGATTCTCACTCCGACTAATATCACATGGCATGGGCACTCCTTCGAGTAATTCCCTAGATGGATGTGGCAGGAGTGTATATCACCGACGACTTTTCTATGCCTCGGACACAATCACGGGCCATCACCAATCTTAGAACTTCTGCCCGCACTCCAGCTCTTTCTTCGTCACTTAAAGCATGTTCATTTTCCACGTGCAACTCTCCCATAGCTCTCTAAAAGTGCTATACGAACTATAAAGTAAATGAAATTTAAAGCCAAAGTTTTGCAACGTTCTCATCCTTATATAAACTAAATGTATGTATTCGATATACAGCTCAGTGAAAAAATTGTACTTTTGTAATGCATTTTCAATATTGTTGTTCCCATTTAACTGCACTAGCGGCACATAAGGTAATGCCAGATTTTACTAAATTTACTGCACTTTTGTACAGAGTTCGCATAGCCTGTTTCTTAATTATGATGCTGTTCAAGAAAAATGTTGTTATATTCTTGACAAGACAAGGTGGACAAACAGATTGCGTGTTTTTAGATTTTCGAAAGGCCTTTGACACCGTGTCACACTCCCTTCTCCTGGCTAAATTACAGACTCTAAATTTCGACCCAAATGTGTTCATCTGGATAACCAATTACTTGCTGAACAGGCGTCAATGCGTTCTTTAAATGGGAAGTGTTCATCCTATGTAACGTTACATCAGGTGTGCCCCAAGGCTCTGTCCTTGGGCCTCTCTTATTTCTTATTTTTGTAAATGATATTTCTGTGGGTATTTCGTCGCGCATGCGTTTATTTGCCGACGATTGTGTGTTATATCGACAGGTTCAGAACAAAGGTGACTGTGCTTATTTGCAGAACGATTTGGATTGTATTGTACAGTGGTGCCAGAAGTGGCAAATGACGCTAAACCCCAAAAAGTGCGTTCATATGCGTGTTTCCAAAAAAAAGAAACCAATAGTAACGGCGTACACCATAGATACGCATACTGTTATTACCGAACCAACATGCAAATATCTAGGCGTTGTTTGTCGCATGATTGCACATGGAATGCCAATGTTGATCACGTTGTTGGCAAAGCGGCAAGGGCTCTAAACTTCATTCAGAGGAACCTAAGATTGGCACCCCGAACATTAAAAAATACGGCCTATCTCACATGTATTAGACCGATTTTGGAATACGCATGTCCTGTGTGGGACCCGATGCAGGCGAACTTGATTGATAAGCTTGAAAAAAATACAAAACAGAGCTGCGCGGTTTGTTTTAGGGTGGTACGAGCGGAGAGACAGCTGCAGTGCTATGAAAGCTGAATTGGGTTGGGAATTGCTTCCTTTACGCAGGAAAAAACTGCGTTTGAAGTTTTTCTTTTCTGTTTTTCATGGGCGGACTGAGATTTACCGTCATAACTATTTCAGTGAACCCAGCTACATATCTAGTCGACATGACCACCGACGCAAAGTGAAAGAGTATCGAGCAAGAACGACCATGTTTTATAATTCCTTTTTTGTGATGACCATTAGAGATTGGAACCAGCTGCAAGACAAGCAAGTGTGCTGTATAAACGAAGAAATGTTTTATTCCAGTCTGTAACCCCCCTGCTGTAACGCCTTTTTGAGCAAAGCGGGGCACTCACCGAATAAAGAAATAAAGAATAAAGACTTGCAGCTATAAGACTCTGAATCTGGTGGGTATGTCATGAGAATGAAATTTTTTTTCTAAGCAGGCTTAATTATGCAAATCGTGTTTACGACCAAATGAACCATTTTTCTACAGAAAATACAACACTGAACTGCCGGCTAGGGAACAAGAATAATAAGCTTGAAAGAGAAGCAGAACTTCGAGACACTGCGGCAAAATTTATATTTCGCACCCCATGTGTGCGCTACATATGGTCACATAGGCGGATGTATTGTTATATAGTCGGCGAAAAGAAATACGTAAGAGACGATAGGCCACATGTGTGAGAGAACAAGCATTCTTTAAAGGGCGAAATAACTGGAAGGCCTTTACAGTAGCCCTCCAAAACTCTTTATTGCTGAAAACCAATACAATGAGCAAAAACATATCGCTATAAAAAAACAGAAAAAGAGAACAGGCCTGCAAGGCGGTAAGTTATGGCAACGTAACGCTAGGACAAAGGAAATGAATTGATGCTGTCCTCTCTCTTCTGCCGATACGGCGACGCAAGGCGAGCGTGAAGTTTCCAATTATCGAAACTTCATTATTCTAAAATCAGAAGTAAATAACTACTTCCTATTCCGTTGAAATATTATCAGCCACAAACACTCAGCAAGAGAAGAAAAGCCACCATGAATGTTCTGTTCGCTGTTGTCCTGATGGTCTGCCAGATATCTCCTTTGGGTAAGTTTTCAACATGTTGGATTATGATACACTACTGGTTTGAGAGCTGAGCGGCTATTGTTATAGGTTTTATCCATTCAAGATGCGCGCCCAGGCACTAAAATCATGTGCAAAAGTAGTCACTTGTTTAAGAGTGAGGAGATTCTACGGGGAGGAAAGGCTAGGTGGAAATTGCGACGCACCTTTGCGTTAGAACAGCAAGCTTCAACAGGGCGTCGTTATTCTTTCATTTTTTGCGAGTTATTCTTCAATTGCTCTATTTTACTTTAGAGCTTACTATCACAATTTATCTATTTAGTGTTGGCATAACATGTCATAGGCGGACAGTTCTCGCTAAGTTTAGCTGAAACACCCTCAATCTTAAAATTACCAGTTTTACTGGCATAAGGGCGGGGGAGGGGGGAATGATTGGTTGAAGCCTATCGCCTCCATATCAGGAACTTGACTACACTAACTGCAAGATAAAGGCCCCTTCCATGCTCCTCCAACTAACTCGGTCATCTATCTGCTCGCTGCCTCCACTTTGCCGCAAATTTATTATTGTTATTTACCTTTTCTGAACCTTTTAAAGATAGGTCTCGAGCAGCCAACCAAAATTTTTGATATTTTTATACAAGGCACAAGTTAAATCAAATCAAGTCAAAATGAGTTTATCAAGTGTTGTATACAGAAGATGCGTACATAATAGTTGGACCAATAGCCTGCGAGGCTAGTAAGTGAACAATACTGAAAACACATAGAAGTTATTAACGCACATGATTGGTCATGAAAATGAATGATATTGCAAATTTCTGCGATGTACAAACTACCCATGAAAGGTGATTAGAATTCACTAGACAAGAAAAAGCGTTTGCAGGAAGGTTGAAGTGACACATAGTTTTTTATTGCTAGCGGCACAGTGTTCCAGGTTTGAGCGCCGAAGATTCTAACAGTCATTCCCCATAAACATGGTTGAGGGGGAAAATATTTAAATTCAACTGACTTGTTTGCCTGGTGTTTGCATACGGGGAGTTGAATATGGTGTTGTGGTAGTGGAACGTTCTGTACCGAAAGCACATGCTTCACAAAATGAAAAAAAAACTTAATAATTGGAGTACCGCTGTAGACAACGTATCAACAAGCGATGTAGTCTTCTTTAAGAAATGAAAACTTGCAGACTTAACTACATTCCTTGAATGAGAAGAAACTACTTACATAAACGTTAACTATAGGGACACCCTCAATACTAGAATCTCTCTTCTCATCACATTTAACATGCAATGTATACACGCACGCATACAAAGACACACACGTACATATGTAAACTGATATCAACCCCCACCACACTAAAAAGTTATGGCTGCTCACACATGCCGTTTTAAAGAGGCAGTAAGAGTTTATTTTTCCGTTCTTTTACTTGCAGTATAGCACAAAGCATTGATAAAGCTTGAACATGAAGCATGGGCCAACCAAAAGTCCTGTACGTGCACTTGAATTCCTCTAGTTTAGAGCGCTAGGGAGTGGTAAACTAAATACAGAGAGAGAAATGAGAAAGGGGGAGCAATTTCCGTAATTTCAATACACGGATGGTGCCACGCACCTAATGTCGTCCCCGTGTGTAAGTCGTGACAAAGTTTTTGTAAGTGAGCTGCCATTGAAGGCTTACACGTTTTCGTTGTTTTTTTTTCATTCTTACATGCGTCATAATGGAGTGCGCAGCATTTTTTATCAAAGCGGGAACAAAGACAGGGGTCAAATTCCATGCTTTGTTTGTGTTTATGTTTACGTTGAACGCGTGTATCAATACCTTCATGGCAACATTTGTATGACTTGAAAAAAGTTATCCTTTTGAACAGCGGACACACCTCAGTAAGTAAACATTGAAATCCTCAATTACTTTTAGAGTTCTGTCGGTGAATTCACTGGGTGAACGTGATGCTTAACGCTTGCCTTTGAAACCCTGCGATATATTGCGGTACTACACTACATATCCTGAAGATTGACACAAGTAAGATATCAGCGAGTCTATTCCGTAAATCAGTAACCTAATATGGAGTTTTTGAGCACTGGTGTAGATGAGGACAAAGAGCTACAGACACACTAGCACTCGTAAACACCAGGACTAAGAAACTGTCTTTCCAATATGCCCCACGAAGACCATATTGCCACGCCTAATTTACGTGATTTATCACGAAGAGTACTTCTGAAGCTCCGTCGACCTTGCCCCTTTATCATTTGTCAATACACCTTCCTTACGAATGTATTAACAAATGACCTTTTTCCTGAAACCATATCAATAGTGTTTAATCGACGAGATATAGGCAAAAGTTGGCAAGGAATTGGCGCTCACTCAGGCTCACCTAAGAAACACATTTTTCTCCGACGCAGAATAACCAAAAATGTTCGTAATCTCAGCTCACTCGGAATAAGACTCACTAAGGGTTTTTTTTTTTACAACGAAAGCGGTGTATGGCTAGCAGAAACGAAAATACATTCGGCATTGGTGTTATGAGTGGTCTCCATTCGCGGTGTTACCAGTTACGTCGTTCACATGCGGGTGCTTCATTTGCTGCGTTGTGGATGACGTCGTCGCAGCCGTGGCACCAAGCCCGCGCGCAACAGCTTCTCCTGAGACCTCCCCGCCATGTTGGCTCGCGACTTAGAAGTGTGGCAGCTTGGGCTAGTTGGTATGGCATGACGATACTTATAGCGCGAGAACATGTCTTTCGTGTACGTCTTGTCTCTGTGTCGTCGTTTTGTTCTCGCACTATAACTATCGTCATGGCTCGTGACGTCTGAGGCTCGCAACAACGCGCCGTTGCGGCGCCAATGTAGTGCGGTCGCCGATGTGAACGCCGCTTTCGGCTGGAGGTTCACCAGTGGCACATTGGTTTTGGCCACGACGTCATAGTCCACCTGTGGTTCGAAAACAGCCATGGTGATTAACGCATTGCGAAACGGCCTTAACCACTCATTATATGACCTTCGAGACAGACACGCGTAGCACACTTGCCATATTAGAGGCCATCCTTTCCTTATCTACGATAACTTCCAGACGGCCCTCATGTTTCACACCGTAAGGCACCTCGATGCGTTTTATACGCCTATACGCTGCGCGCATCGGGGCACTGCCTCCAGAATCTAATTAACCAATTTTCTCGCGCAGAACATCAAATATACACTCTGTTCACTCTCTCTAAAAGCAAGAATATCGTCCTTCGACGACATTTGGAGCGAAACATGCAGGTACGGGAGAAATATTTTAAATATAAGTTTCTTTTTCTTGCGCTGTGTTAACGGCCTAATCATAAACCAGCAAACATCCGAGCTTTCTCTGCTAGTTCTCCCTTACTTTATTTCTTCTTCACACTTTCTCTCTAAAAATCCGCATTTGCTGACTCGATCCCCAATCAGAGTTATTGCATATCTCGGCGGAAAGCTTGACTCGTGTGTTTTGGGGGTAAACCAAAAGATGAAGACGATGACGATGAAGCAGAAGATGAAGAGAGGGCATGCCGGTTTATGATGACACATCTTTCCGGTTCCAAACAAACGTATCATGGGTATCTAAACAGCTCTGCTTATAAATATACATTACGCGCTGTAATACAGACTATCAGCATGTCGACTATATGTCCATAAAAATCGGGGCACCAGCTAAGGTAGGTAAATCAAGCAATGCTTTTTAGCGTATTCGGATTGGTGACTGTTACGATAATAACGTAAAAAAGTACATTGGTTTTCCCAAATACAGATTTAAGAAATATACCAGTTACCTTATACTAAGTATATGAGGTCGTAAACCCCCAGGTTGTGATGTTGGGATTAGAGCTTTTATGGACAAAAAAATGTAGGATTTGTGCTTTACTATCACAAAACGACACAACAGTGTTATCTTTATAGCGTTAGGTTGTTGGGCCACCTCATCAATATGCAGTCACTCTTTCAGGGCACTGCCGACACAGTTGCTTTTGTCTGAGTAAGCGTGGAACTAGTCAAAACTTTCTTCCAAAACCACAATCATTGCCGGGCACTTCCGCAGGCATTTAGGTTTGTATTGAAGGAAACAACAACTTATTTAAGATATCTTGCTTAAGCCTTCAAAGAGATTGAAACAATGTCAAGTGGTAAATACATCCTCAAATATAGACTAAGCACCCCTTTCAGTCCGGTTCATTGGCATGAATTAAGGCAGGACAATGTATGTGTTCATGTATGTGATAGTGTCAGGCCACGTTTTGTACATTCAAAGCGATCAATGGTTTCGCCTAGAAAGTTTATTGGTTTCTTCTAGTAAGGCTCCCCAGTGCATTTACTAAGGCACTAAATTTAGAAAACTGAGGTAGCAATCATGTTTTTTTTTACAGTTTCCATTCTGTGGCCCCCAAGGTGCTACAGGAAAGTGGATGTGGGAACATGCGACGCAGTTAAGCTGAGGTGGTTCTATGAACCCATAACAAGGCAATGCAAGATGTTCGCATACAGTGGGTGTGGTGGAAACTTGAATCGATTTCGCACAGAAAAAGGGTGCCTGCGGACGTGTCAAAGTAAGTTCAACTTTTTGAACTGATTGTCTACTAATTGTACCTAAAAAGACATAGGCCATTCAGGCCTAGTGATTTCGATAGGAATAACCAAACTTGTAGGGTACTTAGCACCTCCTGGTAGAAAAAAAAAGTATCTTTTTCTACTAAAAGAAACCATCTTCTTCTACAACACCTATTTACCATCTACTCTGCCTATTCTGCCAACTTCGTCAACTCAATGAAAGTACTGTACGTGTGAATGAAGAAACTAGAGAAACTCTCGCACTATATTCCCGCTGATGAAGCATTCTATAAATCTCGTACTCCTACTTTTGTGCCAAGTAAGCGCTTATTTTGACATGACATCATGTTTTAATGGTTCGAATCACTTTAATACCCTCCAAATCACCCACGTGAAACAGCCTCTTAGACGTCTTTGTTGCCGCGCGTTAAGTTGCTCGCCTTTACTACTCGGCCACCGGCCTTAATAGCAGCAGAGTAATAGTAGGGGGGAGCCAGAGTAGCAACGATGGTTATCGAACAATTTTCTACAATCCCGGAGGCCTTGATTCTGCTTCCTTGGTTTAAGTGGGGCCCCGCTATATGACACCAGCTGTTCAGTCTAATCAGCTGAAAACTAAGCTTTTGAACCGGTTGCACCGTTTTTCGTAGTAATGCCAGGAACTTCATATTTCTACAAATCAAGCAGAAACGGCCAATAAGCTTTTTACTACGTCTCTTGATGCATGCAAACGTCTTACTTTCTTGCACCTAGTTTGATTAGTAGTGAATAACTGTAGCCAGATGCTCTCACGTTATCGGGATCATTTCGCAAATGTCCCCCTCATGTTGCACATCCTGTGGTACATTCAGCTTACTTTCTTGGTAAGTATAAGGCACTGCTGTTGATAATACTGCCGTTCTAGAAATTTTCAGGCATTCAGCTTGCACTCTTACATTTATTGTCATTTGCCTTTACTGTTCCTTTAACGGGCACTAATATTGCACACTTCCTCATGGTCTCTACCATTTTTCACCTCTATCGAGATGCAACCATCGCAGCCGCGGTCGAATTTATGGCCTTCTGGTCAGCATCTGAAGATCCTAGCTATACTGATTCAACGAGGCGGGCCACGTAGGCATAGGTTTGACATTTACTCAAATGGGTGTGGTATGGCTGAAGCCGAAGCAGGTGAGCATTCGGCGAGGCACACAAGAGCAAACTTCTCTCTACCGTACCTAGTACAATATCCCCCGTTATGATAGGAAACATTGCAGAACAACTGGTAGAATACGGCAATGAATGATGGTTAGATTTTCAGTGAAGATTGCAGTATGCGTTTTACTGTTTGCCATTACGTGAACATTTGAATTTGAATGCTGTGGACTATGCGCATAGGCCTCAATTATTCTTGGTGTGAATTTATTTCAGTGACATCTCAACCCGAACTGTCCTGCAGCGCCAAACCAAACCCGGGTAATTGCAAAGCCTACCGCCCGATGTGGTATTTCGACGCTGAAGTGGGCTACTGTCGTGGCTTCGTCTACGGCGGCTGTGGTGGAAACAGAAACACCTACCCGAATTGCTTGGCTTGCATGAGCCGGTGCACAAGTAAGCTTCCTCTCATGCTACAGAAAAAAATTACACGAGGGTGATGCTTGTTGTAGCATTTCTATGAGACCAGAAGCGCATTATATTGCTTAAACAAATCACATACAGTATGAACAGCCCAAGGAATCTGCTAATGGAGCAATTGTTCGACAAATAGACGCCAGAGTCAACTCAGGCAGACTCAAACTCAATTGAAGCTACAAGTACAAGTTTGAGTGAGCCCGGGTGAATAATAATTTAGTGAGCTGAAGTCATACTCAATCCGGATGAGGTGAATTGGGCTAAGCCTCGTTAAAAATAAGCCTTCGGCACACGTTCTATTTCTTGATTAAGTCTGCGTTATTTGTACCTATCTTAAAGACCTCAGGATCTGTATTATAAACGTCTGCCTTGCTATCAACATTAAGTCGGCTGAAGTTTATATTCATGTCTAGTCACACAAACTTCAATGGACTGTCGTTTGTACACCGCTCAATAATAATTTATTAGAGATATAGGGGGTGAGTTATATGGGGCGAAAATTACACTCCGCCACAAACTCTTTGATGAGATTCTATCTAAAAAAAACCTCGTGTGCGATCTCTTTCCATCAAAAAAGTGACAGCTTTATCACAAAGGCCTAGCAATGAATGGGACAGCCACATATTGTATTGTTATACGAAGTCAGGCTAGCAACTCACACTTTTAGATATGATATCGCGGAACTTTCACGTTGACTGATGGATAAGGCGGAAAGGCATGATTTTGTTTCATGGAAACAACTGTGATTTTACGTCATTTCACTCCACGTGTCTGCAGTTGACACGCACGCCACGAAACAAATGCACATGAGTGAGAATCAGATTTTTAATGTAAAGTAGATGTGTTTTTTAAGACGTATAGTACTGGTGGAATAGCCTCTCGTTATGAAAGACATTATTATCTTCAAAATATTTTTGCCACAAGTTAGCGTGATGTCATAAAATATACACGACATAGTCATAGCGTGATACTAGTGCAAAGATTGACGGAGCACGAACTGTTCTGAGACTCCAATGTTACATGCCAGCCATAGCAGCGCCAGTAAGCTCTTCTGTCTTTTCTACGAGCTTATAAAGCAGCATTAACGTCAAAACTTTGTAACATCTTGCTGCGATGTGAAAGCCCATGAACATATGCAAATAGTACAAGATTGTTTGGCCTAATTGTAGAAATGTGGTACAGGCCGGGAAGCAGACAGTTTTCATCGTTTGAGTAGCCTGAACTAAGTGGGTGATCTAGTTGAAACAAGGAAAGCAGATTTATTTAGGTGGGCTGCTAGTTGCCGAAAACAAACCACAATTTCATGGTGGCAAGAATCAGCTTGTGTCTATAGGTAATTCTCAGCAACGCTGCTTTTCAACTTTCGTAGAAGGCCGGACACAAGAGATCGCGAGCGTTTATTTGAAACACAGCCAGAAGATTTAGCATATATTTCGCGGTTTTGCATAAAAATGAAATCTAAAAAGATACCTATTGACACCATCGACAGGCATTTAAAAGGCTAAACGCACACCATCGTTGACAGACATCATCGTTGACAATATACGCAATCAATCACAAGATTTAACATCAGCTTAATGAGTTAGTAAAATGCTTTGACCTCAATATCGTTCTGTCTGCTCATGTAACAGCTTGTGCCGCAACACGTACGAAGAAGATATGGTAGTTGCAATAGAATGTGCGCTCCATGAATCACTGCAATCGTTTTGTATGATGTGTATGTGATGTTTTATACAATTTCTTCTAAACTTGACGCAAAAGTTATAATGGGCAAACTGCTGCTTGCCTTAACAAAAGCCTGCGCCAGTGCAGTGTAATAAAGAGTCCGTCCACTTTATATTTCTATGTTATCACTAGTGTAATTGTAAACCTCGCTAAGTACCACGCATGTCGGCTTTAGATACGTGGATCAAACATCAGTTGAAATCATGTAGATCTTCTTCTTGAAACTACGCGATATTATTGCCTTTCTACCTCATTTATCCTGCTCTGTGATTATGAAATTGGCCCCGATGAATCATGTGAAAAAAATTGTTATATGAGGATGTGCGCATTGTCATACTTTTGTCATACATTCATTTTTGCGCAAAAACCTTACAGCCCGGCACCTGCCATGCATCGCTTGCGTGTCGTACAACCGTCTTTCTGCGCGCTTCTTTTTTGATGACTATCAACCATCCAGTCCAGTTTTGTATGCGATTAAAGCTCACTGTTCACAATCCTTGAAAGGTGGCTCACTCTTTGCGTTCCATACAGAAGTATTCACTGCGTTGTTGTAAGGCAGGTGTTTGTTTCGATCTCTGAACTCTTGAAGAACCTAGTCTCCTACAATAAGTATCACGTGTTTGCTAAACGTTCTGTTTTAATTATCTCTTTTTTAATATAAACAACGTCATAGTTACGTTTATCTATATTAAACCAACCTCATTTCTATCGCAGATTACAATCCCTATCTGATGTGCCGGTACCTTGAGTATGAGTTCTTCAAAAAGTTCATCGCGGGCAAGCTCATAGTTCCTCAGCCACAAGTTTCCACGGGGGCGACCCCAGAGTTCCCACCGGCGCGACCGGGGACAACGATGGGACAGCCAATGTCGCCAATAATGGTGGCACAACCGACGTCGTTGGACGCGGTAGCACAACCATCCCTGCCACACAGCCGGCAACAGAGAATGGGAACGCACCTGTGTGGAGAGCTGCTGAGCCTTCTTCTGGCGTAAGGTCAGCCCTGCACGTTGAAGACACGCTTTTTGTCAAGGGTTCCAGATAGCAAGATTGTTTTTAAGAGATTGAAATAAATAATACCGTGTCAAGAAACCTTTGAAGGCAAGTACTCTTCTCAGTGCTTTTAGTTGTATATGAGTGCAACGAAGGTTTACAATCTCAAGGCAATGTGACAGTAGCGTAAAAAATACTGTCACCCGGTCATGGAATGAACTGTACGTTCTGGAAGGGCTTTTGCATACCAGAAGCCACCAAGGCACTGCGTCATAAAAGGTGAGATTTTTTGTGTAGACATTCTGAACATCAATAGATCATGTTGAGAAGATAAGGCGTGTAAACATAAACAGGGTATTCCAGTTACCACGTATAGCCGACTACAACTGCAAAGACGCGCAACAGTGGAAAAGTAGGGAGGCATGAAATCTTATATGTGGATGCCCATGTCACAGAAGGGCCTATCAATCCACCACGCGTTGAAGTCTACGCGACAGAGAACTATTGACACACTTGATTCGTTCTTTACGAAGGTTAATCGGTAGCCGGCTTGTGCATGCGCTACTTTTATTATCGATTTTTAACACGTCAATAATTAAGAGCAATTAATTCCTGCGTCAGCTGAGAAAGGCACATTCATCGAATTTAAGCGTGCCCCTAGCTTTAGACAATATTATACAAAACAGAATAGAACTGCTGCACAAAACTGGAATTGATAAATGGGAAAAGATGAGCACATGTCGAAATTATTCACCATCATAAGTGGTTGTTTATCCACGTCACAATGCGTTACGTTGGTGAACCACAATACATCAGGCAGGTGGTTATGAGGAAACGTCCCCATCGGTGCTTCATTTGCAGCAAAACGTATAGGCGCAAAAGGTAGAAGTTGTGCCGCCAAACATGTCTTCTCGCAGGGTGAACCTATTGTGATCCGTCATTTTGATGTCGGTGTAGATATTATGTGATGTACGTGATGCCTAACGTAAATACACATGAGCCAAACAAGCCGTGAGTCCTGTTAAAGAAATGTGTGGCTGATATTTTAATAGAAGGCTAAAGGTGACGACGAATTAAACAGCAGTCATGCTCTTCCCTCACAGGACGTGTTGTTGGTTCTTGAGGAGTTTACAGGCACACAACGTAAGCAGCGTAGAAGACGCGAATCAAATGGATACGTGAGCTGTTTACTACCAACTCTTCATATGTGCCTTTATGAACTTGTGCGTGGCCTGCTACGCATCCACCGTGCAACAATGTTGTGAATGAGCAGAATACTAATCAGTGCATATACGTGAAGCAGTATGCGCAAAATGATATCCCCCAGGGATTTAAAATAATTCGGCCTTTAAACCACTGCCACGTTGCGCTTTTCACACGGTCTTCCGGATCAAGCCAAACGAGCAGTGGCGGCCACTGGTACTCTGGACTGAGAAAACCACCCTTGACATTGCTCTCTCATTTATTTTCACACTTTTTATTAGTAAATGTGGTATCCTAATTACTTGGTGTGATGCATGGTGAAATTGTATATCTACAACACAACATTAGCTATGCTAATGAGACTCCTGTTTTATTCGATGCAACTCCTATATTCGTGAGCTATAATTTGTGAAATGATGCGTAAACGGGCCAAGGTTTGTGGAACCGGTGTGTGGTCTCGTGATTTTATGTGTTATATTACAAATTTTTGTTCCCACAAACGTATGCCTTAGTCCCCAATTAATAATTCTTCACGCTCACTTATTTGTATTCGCTGATACGCGAAAACGAACCGGGCTTGCCGCGCTGCGTCCGCCGATTATGAAAGGAATGAGCTGCGCCTCGTGGTTTTCAAATAATTTCAATTAGAGCCTCTACAACTGGCCATAGGAGCTCTGACGATCTCGTTAGTAATGTCTTCCGATGCTTTCAGGATAATCAGGTGAGGATTTTATTATTAAATTAGAAGTAAAGCATAAGGATCACCAATGTAAAGGAAGAAAAGTGGAAGAGCTCCCTGGAATTTTGAGATGGATTAGCTCCAAACATCCATACATTGTATATAAGACTTGAAAGGCCCTTGTTTTTGTTCCAGATGGTATATATGTCCTTTCAGCTAGAGACAGGAAGCACAATAACAGGCCTCGAGAAAAGAAAAGAAAGTAACGTACGGAGCAACCTATACATCATCGTGGATTTTAAATATTACTCGTGCAGTCACTTCCCGTCACGGTCAAACAAAGGAGTTTTACTTGAACTTCTTCTCCAAACAACCGTTGAAAAAAGATTTGGTGCAACTTCATCAGGCTGCGTACGAGCTTAAGCAAAAATCACTACCGCAAAGCTTCGCTTACGCGAGTTTTCAGCACAGTGGCGCCATTCAAGAAACTAGTTTTTCCTGCTCACTTTCAGCCTCTACGCAAACGGTACGCAGAGATTTATGCTAAATTTCTCATGGGTGTCTGTAGCGTGTGGAGCAAAATATATATTAGTTTGCATTATTTTGTTGCTGAGGTGGAAACGTTTTTGTTAGCAGAACAAGTGATCTAACTCAGAATACTTATAAGCACAGAAAAATTTACTTTTACTTTATTACTATTTAGGTATCCGGAAATGGTATGCTTATATTTGAGCTGCCTTATATGCTAAAAATTTGTAATAACAAGTGTGGTACCGGTGTGTGCGAATAACAGCAACTTCGCAGTGAGCCCCCGAAAGACTGATGTCGTTTTAGACTGGACTAACAGCAGCTAAGCAGTTGCCTTGCACAAATCCTGGGAACTAGGTGCTTAGTTAAACGTGAGCAAAGGTGCAGCTGAAAAATTAGCTTTAGAAAGTAGCCTTCCTACAACACACTTTTGCTGACCATGTTCATCTCCGTGCTATCAAGCCCGATGTGTATTTACGCTGCCCTACTCAGGAGACTGGCTGCACAGGTTTTTTTGTTTGGTTGGTTGGTTTGTTTTGTTTTGTTTGCAGCCATGTCAGTAACAACCACGAGGAAGCATCAGTTAGCACTGAAATCTGGAGTGATAGGACTTTTTTTTTTGAGGAAGTCCTAACATTCCGGATTTCAGTGCTGTCACCCAGTTACTTTTTAAAAGATTACCTCCTAGGCAGGACACATTTATTTTAGTTTTGTATGTGTTCAAACGCATTGAATCTGAATCCTTGCGAGGAACGCTTGTCTGTTTCTTTCGAAATTTTTAAGACGCGACTCAAGGAATCTGGGAAAAAATTCTTGAGAAGGCAAAAGCGACGGCCTTCGTCAAATAGCGTGATCTTGCCTGTGACTCAGCAAAGGGGAAAAGAGTACTTGAGAAAGGGAGTGGTGAGGAGTGACCATGGGGTGAGGAATATAGTGGTTTCGCTGGAGTCTCGTGCCCACCCCTTTGCTTTACAAAGCCTATAGCAGCCCTGATAGCACTTGAGACTTTGCCTAATGAAGTGCTTAGATTCACTTTACTTTACAACTGTGTCCTACCTTTGACTGAGTCATCCATTTTTATTTAAGAGTTAAGCAATTTCAGGCAGCTAATTAGTGTCCTACGTGATTTATCTACTACTAAAATTTCAATTTCAGTAAACCTGCCAAATATTGTATGTACTATGTAGTATATACATTGCAGAATAAAATTGTTTCCGTAACTGCCATTTGGAACGCTCAGTAAACTTGGTCAATGTGCAAATTTGCCCTTAGAGTCCCGTAATGAGTCGATAATTGAAAAGTCGATGGTTCCAGATGATAAAGGTAGAGGTTTTCAAGTACTTGTTTACACTGAGGTATGCCCATGCTTCATATAGCTGAAGACCAACGTTAACACAAATTAATGTCGCTAAGTAGTATAGCGGGTCTTGAAACGGGTGCCATCTCAAAATTTACAATTTACCAGATAACTTCGTATGCCAATATATGTACTCAATACTTGAAATGAGGCCGAATTTCGAAGGAACGTAGAGGCTAAAAGGGAAAAGTAATCAATGTAGAGAAAATATCGCTAATCTCAACGTTTGGACAAGCGCACTCGCCTTCGCCAGATTAGCAACTCGGAGCAGCTGTCAATATTACAGTCTCAGTTATACACCAATAAATCCAACTCCTCTTGCGCAAACTTCAACTCTAGCTACATGCTATTTTCTGCTATGCTCATTGTGCGTATGTAGAGTAATCCAAATGCCATGGTCACTTATTATTAGAACGGCTTGCATCCTGCTATGAGAAGTATGCAGGTGCAGCCAAACAGTGGCGCTTCGAAACCGAAACGGCATCCCTCACAACGGCGCTAGGCCAGCTGGACAACCTCTCTTTCACAGGTACCACAACCTTAAGGCTTAGAGTGCCCATAAGACTAACTAGAGGGGTTTCTGGCGCTGCGATCGTTCAGCCAGCATGAGAATAATGAGTAGTGCATGAATTTTTTTAGTCTTAGGTCTTGCGGCCTGTTCACACTTGTGGCTTTGTTTATTACAGTGTTTTTAGCTTTGTTTTAAAAAGAGCCATTGTGAACTCCAGGACTCTATTTGGATCAGTGAGCCTGATCAGGTCACGATTGGGAAGTGGACCTGCTGAACATTTGTTGACTGTCGTCTCGTGACACAGCAGCTGGAAACCATGCGAAGCCAAACGGAGCCAAAATAACGAACATTGCACAAATCGATCCTTGCATTACCCATCATTCTCACGTTCGCTGAGCGCCATGCGTTGCAGCTCCTCTAACCACTAACACTCGAGTTCAATCTAGGGTATTATTAGGAGACTGTATGTCCTAAGGCACAGCTCTACCCTGCCTTTATTGCGAGCCTGTGTGAGGGCGTTGTTACAGATTTTTCGGGAACGCAGACGCTGAATGACAACGTGTGGCTCGTTAAATTGCCCATTTGTCTTCGAAAATACAAGGTTGACCACCAGCAACTTTTTTTACTAAGTCTCTGTTGGTATGAAAAATAAGTCTAATATTTACATTTCTGCTAATCAAGTTGAATTCACAGATATATCTTGTGCACATCTGCCACATTATCTAAAACTACTATGCAGTGCACTTGCGGAGTTACAAATTATGATGACGTCAAAGAAAACCTATAGTAAATTACCGAGCTGTCTGTCCCCTTGAGAATCTATGTTGTTTTATAAGATTGGTTTCTTACAGAATATGTGTAATTGTTTTCTTATTTTTTGTTCTAAGACATTGCAGAGTGCTCATATAAGTATTGCCTCCTGCGTCCGTCATACGGCAGCTGCAAAGGTCTTGTTAGGAAGTGGTACTATGATCCGAGAATACGAAACTGCAAATGTTTTTTATTCGGGGTGTGGCGGAAATGACAACAGATTCTCCAAAGAAATGTGGTGTCAGTGGTACTGCCTACGTAAGTAAGATTATTTTCAAAAGTTTATAATAATATGAGGCTTATTTATGTTTAATAAATATTTTATTTATATAAAACTTGCCTGTATTTATAAACGAATGCAATATATCCCATTTAAAACAGTACGAAAGTAATTGGAACTATAAAGTAATGAGATTTTTAGCATGTTGATCATTATCAATTATTTCTTTGTGAAATTTTGAGGTACACATGTTTGCGAAAGTCTTCTAGATACAAAAAAGCGATTTGTGCAACAACCTAATTTATTTCGCTATGCGAAAAAATTCACGTGAATAAGTGAAGATGAGGTTACATTACATTTCCTGTGTATTGTGTCATAACTAATACTCTACAACACAGTTTTTCATAAAATCTGTGAAATCGGGTGGCCGATTTTATACGAGACCAGTTAGAAAATTGCTAATTCAAGGAAGCTTACTCTAATGATTTTTAGCTCTCAATACGCTACCAGTCTTACAGTTGCAGCAAGTTACTTTGCACTTTCATTTAGTGCACTAAAATGACCGACGACAGATCATCCCACGTAGAGTTTATCGATACACAAAAAGCGTTTTCAATTAACTAACCCCCATAGCTGCTTACGCAAAAACGAAATCATAGATCTAACGTACACTTTGGTACTATACTACCCTACGTCACATAGGCCCGAAGGCACAGCGCTTTCTCCTGGACATTTCCAATAAGTCTTGGCATGAAGGATTGGTGCCTGATGAGTGGAAGTGCAGTCACCTGGTGCCGTTGTTGAAGCCCGGAAAGTCTTCATTAGATTTGGCATCTTACCGGTCTATAGCCCCAGCAAGCTGCGTCGGCAAGGTGATGGAGAGGATGCTTCTTACACGCATGGAATGGTACCTGGAACGTTATAACGTTTATCCTGATGCTATGGCTGGCTTTCGACGAGGTCGGTCCTCGATTGATAGCGTTATTGACTTAGTGACCTCTGTTCAGCATCAGAGAGCTAAGAAATGGCTGTCAGTAGCTCTGTCCCTAGACGTGAAAGGTGCCTATGACAACGTGACCCATGAGGCTGTTCTCAATGCTCTTGAAGCAGCTGGACTTGGAGGTCGTGTCTTTCGATGGGTAAGAAGCTACCTCACAAAGAGATCCATGTTCGTTCTAACTAAAGATGGGCCTACGAATAAGCATTTCACAAGTCGTTGAAGTGCCACAAGGCGGTGTTTTGAATCCAACTCTTTTCAAACCTGGTTCTCGTGGGGCTCACCGAAATGCTGTCACAGATGGCCTATATATCTATCTACACTGATGATATCTGCATTTGGGCGTCCGGCGCGACACGACCTCAAGTGCGTGCAAGGATACAGAAAGCGGCACCAATGCCATCGGCATATCTTCGGCCAACAAGTTTTGACTATCGCTACAGGAAAATGTGCAGTGTTGGCATTCACACGCAAACCGATGTCTTTCTACCCATTGTGCATCGATGGCCATCAATCACATATAAGGTGCATTATTAGATTCTTAGGTGCAATCGTAAATTGTCACCTAACGTGGAGCCTGCATGTCACATACCTGAAGAAAAAGCTTATTGGCATTGAGAATGTATTCAAGTTCGTTGCCGGAAAATTATTGGGGCCCATTCGTGCACTCCATGTTGCAGCTTTATACAGCCCTCTTTCTCCGAATTCTCCGGTACAGCATTCCTGTCTTGTCCAACACGTGCAAGACTAACATTCGTGCACTGCAAAGCGTACAAGCTCAAGCACTTCGGACATGTCTTAGCCTTCCAAGATGCTCATCGACAGTGGCAACTATTCTTATCGCAAAA
>WOVY01015783.1:0-10643 GCA_013436015.1 Rhipicephalus annulatus
TTTCTGTTCACAGCGCAACGCGCTAGCGAATTGCGCCATGGAGACAGTCGTACTGTACACTCACCACCATCAGAAGATTTCTCAAAAGCTATCAGCGCAAAGAAAAAAAAAGGGGGGGACACACCGCCACCGGGAGGGCTCAAACCTCCAACCTTCTGCTTAACAGCCGATCGCGCTAGTCAATCGTGCCACGAAGACAGTCGTGCTCCACTCTCACCACGTTCAGAACAATTCTGCGAAGCTATCAGCGCAAAGAAAAAAAGCGACACACTGCTCCGGGAGGGCTAAAACCTCCAACCTTTCGGTTAACAGGCCGATCGCGCTAGTCAATCGCGCCACGGAGACGGTCGCGCTCCACTCTCACAACAATCCGAACATTTCTCCAAAGCTATCAGCGCGAAAAAAAAAGCGACACACCGCTCCCGCGAGGGCTCGAACCTGCTACCTTTCGGTTAACAGCCGAACACGCTAGCCAATTGCGCCACAGAGAAACTCGTGCTCCACTCTCACCACCATCAGAACTTTTCTCCAAAGCTATCAGCGCAAAGAAAAAAGGCGACACACTGATCCAGAGAGGCTCGAATCTCCAACTTTTCGGTTAACAGCGGAACGCGCTAGCTAATGGCGCCATGGAGACAGTCGTACTGTACACTCACCACCATCAGAAGATTCTCAAAAGCTATCAGCACAAAAAAAAGGGACACACCGCTTCGGAGGGCTCGAACCTCAAACCCTTCGGTTAACAGCCGGACGCGCTAGCCTATTGCGCCACGGAGACAGTCGTGCTCCACTCTCACTACGGCCAGAGCATTTCTCCAAAGGTATCAGTGCAAGAAAAAAAAACCACTCCCGGGAGGACTTGAACCTCAACCTTTCGGTAAACAGCTGACGCGCTAGCCAATTGCGCCACGGGGAAACTCGTGCTCCACTCTCACCACCGCCAGAACATTTCTACAAAGCTTTCAGCGCAAAGAAGAAAAAGGCGACACACTGATCCAGGGAGGGCTCGAACTTCCAGCTTTCGGTTAACAGCGGAAGCACTAGCCAATTGCGCCATGAAGACAGTCGTACTGTACTCTCATCCCCCATCAGAAAGATTTCTCAAAAGCCATCAGCGCAAAGGAAAAAGAAGTGACACACCGCCCTGGGTGGGCTCGAACCCCAACCTTTAGGTACCAGCCAATCGCGCTAGCCAATAGCGCCACGGAGACAGTCGTGACTGACTCTCACCACCATCAAAACATTTCTCCAAAGCTATCAGCGCACATGAAATAAAAGCGACACACCGCCCCGGGGAGGGCTCGAACCTCCAACCTTTCCGTTAACAGCCGAACACGCTAGCCAATTGCGCCACAGAGAAACTCGTGTTCCACTCTCACCACCGTCAGAACTTTTCTCCAAAGCTATCAGCGCAAAGAAAAAAGGCGAAAATGATTCAGGAGGGCTCCACCTCGACGTTTTGGTTAGCAGCGGAACGCGCTAGCTGATTGCGCCATGGAGGCAGTCGTGCTGTACTCTCACCACCATCAGAACATTCCTCCAAAAGCTATCAGCACAAAGAAAAAAAAGCAACACACCGCCCCGGAGAGGCTCAAAACACCTACATTTCGGTTAACAGCCGAATGCGCAAGCCAATTGCGCCACGGAGAAACTCGTGCCCTCTCACCACCCCGTCAGAACATTTCTCAAAGCATCAGCGCAAAGAAAAAGTGACACACCGCTCCTGGGAGAGCTCGAACCTCCAACTTTTCGGTTAACAGTCGAACACGCTGGCCATTTGCACCACGGAGAAACTCGTGCTCAACTCTCACCCTCGTTAGAACAATTCTCTAAAGCTATCAGCGCCAGAAAAAAGCGACACACCGCTCCTGGGAGGGCTCGAACCTCCAACCTTTCGGTTAACAGCCGAACACGCTAGCCAATTGCGCCACGGAGAAACTCGTGCTCTCTACTATCACCACCGTCAGAACTTTTCATCAAAGCTATCAGCGCAAAGAAAAAAGGCAACACACTGATCTAGGGAGGGCTCGAACCTCCAACTTTCTGTTCACAGCGCAACGCGCTAGCGAATTGCGCCATGGAGACAGTCGTACTGTACACTCACCACCATCAGAAGATTTCTCAAAAGCTATCAGCGCAAAGAAAAAAAAAGGGGACACACCGCCACCCGGGAGGGCTCAAACCTCCAACCTTCTGCTTAACAGCCGATCGCGCTAGTCAATCGTGCCACGAAGACAGTCGTGCTCCACTCTCACCACGTTCAGAACAATTCTGCGAAGCTATCAGCGCAAAGAAAAAAAAGCGACACACTGCTCCCGGGAGGGCTAAAACCTCCAACCTTCGGTTAACAGCCGATCGCGCTAGTCAATCGCGCCACGGAGACGGTTCGCGCTCCACTCTCACAACAATCCGAACATTTCTCCAAAGCTATCAGCGCGAAGAAAAAAGCGACACACCGCTCCCGCGAGGGCTCGAACCTGCTACCTTTCGGTTAACAGCCGAACACGCTAGCCAATTGCGCCACAGAGAGAAACTCGTGCTCCACTCTCACCACATCAGAACTTTCTCCAAAGCTATCAGCGCAAAGAAAAAAGGCGACACACTGATCCAGAGAGGCTCGAATCTCCAACTTTTCGGTTAACAGCGGAACGCGCTAGCTAATGGCGCCATGGAGACAGTCGTACTGTACACTCACCACCATCAGAAGATTTCTCAAAAGCTATCAGCGCAAAAAAAGGGACACACCGCTTCGGGAGGGCTCGAACCTCCAACCCTTCGGTTAACAGCCGGACGCGCTAGCCTATTGCGCCACGGAGACAGTCGTGCTCCACTCTCACTACGGCCAGAGCATTTCTCCAAAGGTATCAGTCAAAGAAAAAAAAAACCCCACTCCGGGAGGACTTGAACCTCCAACCTTTCGGTAAACAGCTGAACGCGCTAGCCAATTGCGCCACGGAGAAACTCGTGCTCCACTCTCACCACCGCCAGAACATTCTACAAAGCTTTCAGCGCAAAGAAAAAAGGCGACACACTGATCCAGGGAGGGCTCGAACTTCCAGCTTTTCGGTTAACAGCGGAACGCACTAGCCAATTGCGCCATGAAGACAGTCGTACTGTACTCTCATCCCCATCATGAAGATTTCTCAAAAGCCATCAGCGCAAAGAAAAAGAAGTGACACACCGCCACTGGGTGGGCTCGAACCTCCAACCCTTTAGGTTACCAGCCAATCGCGGCTAGCAATAGCGCCACGGAGACAGTCGTACTGCACTCTCACCACCATCAAAACATTTCTCCAAAGCTATCAGCACATGAAATAAAAGCGACACACCGCCCGGGGAGGGCTCAAACCTCAAACCTTTCGGTTAACAGCCGAACGCGCTAGCCATTTGCGCCACGGAGAAACTCGTGATCCACGCTCACCACCGTTAGAAACAATTCTCTAAAGCTAATCATCGCACAAAAAAGCGACACCCCGTTCCCGGGTAGGGCTCGAACCTCCAACCTTTCCGTTAACAGCCGAACACCGCTAGCCAATTGCGCCACAGAGAAAACTCGTGTTCAGCTCTCACCACCGTCAGCAACTTTTCTCCAAAGCTATCAGCGCAAAGAAAAAAGGCGACAAACTGACTCAGGGAGGGCTCCAACCTCGACGTTTGGTTAGCAGCGGAACGCGCTAGCTAATTGCGCCATGGAGGCAGTCGTGCTGTACTCTCACCCCATTCAGAACATTCCTCCAAGCTATCAGCACAAAGAAAAAAAAGCAACACACCGCCCCGGAGAGGGCTCAAACCACATACATTTCAGTTAACAGCCGAATGCGCTAGCCAATTGCGCCACGGAGAAACTCGTGCTCCACTCTCACCACCGTCAGAACATTTCTCCAAAGCTATCAGCGCAAAGAAAAAAGTGACACACCGCTCCTGGGAGAGCTTAACCTCCGACTTTTCGGTTAACAGTCGAACACGCTGGCCATTTGCACCACGGAGAAACTCGTGCTCAACTCTCACCCTCGTTAGAAACAATTCTCTAAAGCTATCAGCGCACAGAAAAAAAGCGACACACCGCTCCTGGGAGGGCTCGAACCTCCAACCTTTCGGTTAACAGCCGAACCACGCTAGCCAATTGCGCCACGGAGAAACTCGTGCTCTACTATCACCACCGTCAGAACTTTTCATCAAAGCTATTAGCGCAAAGAAAAAAGGCAACACACTGATCTAGGGAGGGCTCGAACCTCCAACTTTTCTGTTCACAGTGCAACGCGCTAGCGAATTGCGCCATGGAGACAGTCCTTACTGTACACTCACCACCATCAGAAGATTTCTCAAAAGCTATCAGCGCAAAGAAAAAAAAGGGGACACACCGCCACCGGGAGGGCTCAAACCTCCAACCTTCTGCTTAACAGCCGATCGCGCTAGTCAATCGTGCCACGGAGACAGTCGTGCTCCACTCTCACCACGTTCAGAAACAATTCTTCGAAGCTATCAGCGCAAAGAAAAAAAGCGACACACTGCTCCCGGGAGGGCTAAACCTCCAACCTTTCGGTTAACAACCGATCGCGCTAGTCAATCGCGCCACGGAGACGGTCGTGCTCCACTCTCACAACAATCCGAACATTTCTCCAAAGCTATCAGCGCGAAGAAAAAAGTGACACACCGCTCCCGCGAGGGCTCGAACCTGCTACCTTTCGGTTAACAGCCGAACACGCTAGCCAATTGCGCCACAGAGAAACTCGTGCTCCACTCTCACCACCATCAGAACTTTTCTCCAAAGCTATCAGCGCAAAGAAAAAAGGCGACGCACTGATCCAGGGAGGCTCGAATCTGCAACTTTTCAGTTAAACAGCGGAACGCGCTAGCCAAATGCGCCATAGAGACAGTCGTGTTGTACACTCACCACCATCAGAACATTCATCCAAAGCTATCAGCACAACAAAAAAGCGACACACCGCCCCGGGGAGGGCTCAAACCTCCTAACTTTCGGTTAACAGCCAAACGCGCTAGCATATTGCGCCACGGAGAAACGCGTGCTCCACTCTCACCACCGTCAGAACATTTCTCCAAACCTATCAGTGCAAAAAAAAGCGACACACCGCTCCTGGGAAGAGCTCGAACCTCCAACCTTTCGGTTAACAGTCGAACACGCTAGCGATTTGCACCACGGAGAAAACTCGTGCTCCACTCTCACCACCGTTATAACAATTCTCTAAAGCTATCAGCGCACACAAAAAAACGACACACCGCTCCCGGGAGGGCTCGAATTTCCAACCTTTCGGTTAACAGCCGAACACGCTAGCCGATTGCGCCACGGAGAAACTCGTGCTCCACTCTCAACACCGTCAGAACTTTTCTACAAAGCTATCAGCGCAAAGAAAAAAAGGCGACACACTGATCCAGGGAGGGCTTGAACCTCAAACTTTCGGTTAACATCGGAACACGCTAGCCAATTGCGCCATGGAGACAGTCGTACTGCACACTCACCACCATC
The DNA here is from genome assembly GCA_013436015.1 of Rhipicephalus annulatus. Classification (NCBI taxonomy): domain Eukaryota; kingdom Metazoa; phylum Arthropoda; class Arachnida; order Ixodida; family Ixodidae; genus Rhipicephalus; species Rhipicephalus annulatus. The sequence goes on from WOVY01015783.1 coordinate 5,486, forward strand.
AGAATATTTCTCAAAAGCTATCAGCGCAAAGCAAAAAGCGACATACCGCTTCCGGGAGGGCTCAAAACCTCCAACCTTTCGGTTAACAGCCAATCGCGTTAGCAATTGCGCACAGAGACAGTCTTCCTCCACTCTCACCACGGTCAGAATATTTCTCCAAAGCTGTCAGCCCAAAGAAAAAAAGCGACACACTGCTCCCGGGAGGACTCGAACCTCCAACCTATCGGTTAACAGCAGAACGCATTACCAATTGCGCCACGGAGACAGTCGAACTCCACTCTCACTACAGCCAGAGCATTTCCCCAAAGCTATCAGCGTAAAGAAAAAGAAAGCGACACACCGCTTCCGGGAGGGCTCTAACCTCCAACCTTTTGGTTAAGAGCAGAACGCGCTAGCCAATTGCACTATGGAGACAGTCATTCCCACACTCACCATGGTCAGAACATTTCTCCAAAGTTATCAACGCGAAAAAAAAGAGACGCACCGCTCTCAGGAGGGCTCTAACCTTCAACCTTTTCGTTAACAGCCGATCGCGCTAGTCAATCGCGCCACGGTGAAACTCGTGCTCCACTCTCACCACCGTTAGAACATTTCTACAAAGCTATCAGCGCAAAAAAAAAGCACCACACCCGCTCCTGGGAGAGCTCTAACCACCAACATTTCGGTTAACAGTCGAACACGCTAGCCAATATCGCCACGAAGAAACTCGTGCTCTACTCTCACCACCGTCAGAACTTTTCTCCAAAGCTATCCGCGCAAAGAAAAAAAGGCGACAACACTGATCCTGGGAGGCTCGAACCTCCAACCTTTCGGTTAACAGCTGAACGCGCTAGCCATTTGCACCATGGAGACAGTCGTGCTTCACACTCAGCACCGTCAGAACATTTCTCCAAAGCTATCAGCGGAAAGAAAAAAAAGCGACACACTGCTCCCTCGAGGGTTCGAACCTCCAGAATTTCGGTTAACAGCCATCGCGCTAGCCAATGGCGTCACGGAGACAGTCGTGCTACACTCTCACCACCGACAGAACATCTCTCCAAAGCTATCAGCGCAAAGAAAAAATAGCGACACACCACCTCCCCGGGAGGGCTCGAACCTCGAACCTTCCAGTTTTAAATGCCGACGCGCTAGCCACGGGCGCCTTGGAGACAGTCGTGTTCCACTCTCACCACCGTCAAAACATTTCTCAAAAGCTATAGGCGCAAAGCAAAAAAGCGACACACCGATCCTGGGAGGGCTCAAACCTCCAACCTTTAGTAACAGCCGATCGCTTTACTAATTGCCTTCAGACAGTCTTCCTCCACTTTCAATACGGTCAGAACATTTCTCCAAAAATATCAGCACAAAGAAAAAAAAGCGACACACTGCTCCCGGGAGGCTCGAACCTCCAACCTTTCGGTTAACAGCAGAACGCGTTACCAATTGCGCACAGAGACAGCCTTCTTCCACTCTCACCACAGTCAGACATTTCTCCAAAGCTATCAGCACAAGAAAAAAAGCGACACACCGCTCCCTGGAGGGCTCGAACCTCCAACCTTTCGGTTAACAGCTGAACGCGCTAGCCATTTACGCCATGGAGACAGTCGTGCTTCACACTAAGCACCGTCAGAACATTTCTCCAAAGCTATCAGCGCAAAGAAAAAAAGCGACACACTGCTCCCGGGGGGAGGGTTCGAAACCTCCAAAATTTCGGTTAACAGCCAATCGCGCTAGCCAATTGCGTCACGGAGACAGTAGTGCTACACTCTCACCACCTGACAGAACATCTCTCCAAAGCTATCAGCGCAAAGAAAAAATAGCGACACACCACTCCCGGGAGGGCTCGAACCTCGAACCTTCCAGTTAAACGCCGACACGCTAGCCAAGGGCGGCCATGGAGACAGTCGTGTTCCACTCTCACCACCGTCAAAACATTTCTCAAAAGCTATAGGCGCAAAGCAAAAAAGCGACACACCGCTCCTGGGAGGGCTCAAACCTCCAACCTTTCGGTTAACAGCCGATCGCGTTACTAATTGCCACAGAGACAGTCTTCCTCCACTTTCACTACGGTCAGAACATTTCTCCAAAAATATCAGCACAAAGAAAAAAAAAGCGACACGCTGCTCCCGGGAGGGCTCGAACCTCCAACCTTTCGGTTAACAGCAGAACTCGTTACCAATTGCGCACAGAGACAGCCTTCTTCCACTCTCACCACGGTCAGAACATTTCTCCAAAGCTATCAGCACAAAGAAAAAAAAGCGACACACCGCAACCGGGAGGGCTCGAACCTCCAACCTTTCGGTTAACAGCAGAACGCGTTACCGATTGCGCACAGAGACAGTCTTCCTCCACTCTCACCATGGATCAGAACATTTCTCCAAAGCTATCAGCACAAAGAAAAAAAAGCGACACACCGCTCCCGCGAGGGCTCGAACCTCCAACCTTTCGGTTAACAGCCGATCGCGCTAGTCAATCGCGCCATGGAGACAGTCGTGCTCCAGCTCTCACTACGTTCAGAACATTTCTATAAAGCTATCAGCTCGAAGAAAATGTGACACACCGCTCCCGGGGGCGTTCGAACCTCCAACCTTTGGGTTAACAGTCGAAAACGCTAGCCATTTGCGCCACGGAGAAACTCGTGCTCCACTGTCACGAACGTCAGAAACAATTCTCTAAAGCTATCAGCACATAGAAAAAAGCAACGCCACCGCTCCCGGGAGGGACTCGAACCTCCAACCTTTCTGTTAACAGCCGAAGCCGGCTAGCCAATTGCGCCACGGAGAAACTCGTGCTCCAATCTCACCACCGTCAGAACCTTTCTCCAAAGCTATCAGCGCAAAGAATAAAGGCGACACACTGAGTCCGGGAGGGCTCGAACCTCCAACTTTTCGGTTAACAGCGGAACGCGCGAGCAAATCGCGCATGGACAGCAGTCTTACTGCACTCTCACCACCATCAGAAGATTTCTCAAAAGCTATCAGCGCAAAGAAAACGAAGTGACACACCGCCGCTGCGTGGGCTCGAACCTCCAACCTTTCGGTTAACAGCCGATTGCGCTAGCCAATTGCGCCACGGAGACAGTCGTGCTGCACTCTCACCACCTTCAGAAGATTCCTCCAAAGCTATCAGCACAAAGAAAAAAAAGCGACACACCACCCCAGGGGAGGGCTCCAATCCTCCAACCTTTCAGTTAACAGCCGAATGCGCTAGCCAATTGCGCCACGGAGAAACTCGTGCTCCCCTCTCACCACCGTCAGAACATTTCTCCAAAGCTATCAGCGCAAAGGAAAAAGTGACACTACCGCTCCTGGGAGAGCTCGAACCTCCAACCTTTCGGTTAACAGTCGAACACGCTAGCCATTTGCACCACGGAGAAACTCGTGCTCAACTCTCACCACTGTTAGAACAATTCTCTAAAGCTATCAGCGCACAGAAAAAAGCGACCACACCGCTCCCGCGAGGGCTCGAACCTCCAACCTTTCGGTTAACAGCCGAACACGCTAGCCAATTGCGCCACGGAGAAACTCGTGCTCCACTCTCACCACCGTCAGAACTTTTCTCCAAAGCTATCAGCGCAAAGAATAAAGGCGACACACTGATCCCGGGAGGGCTCGAACCTCCAACTTTTTGGTTAACAGCGGAACGCGCTAAGCCAATTGCGCCATGGAGACAGTCGTAATGTACACTCAACACCATCAGTAGATTTCTCAAAAGCTATCAGCGCAAAGAAAAAGAAGTGACCCACCGCCCCTGGGTGGGCTCGAACCGTCCAACCTTTCGGTTAACAGCCGATCGCGCTAGTCAATTGCGCCACGGAGACAGTCGTGCTGCACTCTCACCACTATCAAGAACATTCCTCGAAAGCTATCAGCGCAAAGAAAAAAAGCGACACACCGCTCCTGGGAGAGCTCGAAGCTCCAACCTTTCGGTTAACAGCCGATCGCGCTAGTCAATCGCGCCACGGACACAGTCGTGCTCCACTCGCACCACGTTCAGAACATTTCCTCCAAAGCTATCAGCGTGAAGAAAAAAGTTACACACCGCTCCCGCGAGGGCTCGAACCTCAAACCTTTCGGTTAACAGCCGAACATGCTAGCCATTTGTGCACGAAGAAACTCGTGATCCACTCTCACCACTGTCAGAACATTTCTCCAAATCCTATCAACGCAAAGAAAAAAAGCGACACACCGCTCCCTGGAGGGATCGAACCTCCAACCTTTCAGGCTAACAGCTGAACGCGCTAGCCATTTGCGCCATGAAGACAGTCGTGCTTCACACTAAGCACCGTCAGAACATTTCTCCAAAGCTATCAGCGCAAAGAAAAAAAGCGACACAACTGCTCCCGGGGGGATTCGAACCTCCAAAATTTTGGTTAACAGCCAATTCGCGCTAGCCAATTGCGTCACGGAGACAGTCGTGCTACACTCTCACCACCGACAGAACATCTCTCCAAAGCTATCAGCGCAAAGAAAAAATAGCGACACACCACTCCCGGGAGGGCTCGAAACCTCGAACCTTCCAGTTAAACGCCGACACGCTAGCCAAGGGCGCCATGGAGACAGTCGTGTTACACTCTCACCACCGTCAAAACATTTCTCAAAAGCTATAGGCGCAAAGCAAAAAAGCGACACCACACCGCTCCTGGGAGGGCTCAAACCTCCAACCTTTCGGTGACAGCCGATCGCGTTACTAATTGCCACAGAGACAGTCTTCCTCCACTTTCAATACGGTCAGAACATTTCTCCAAAAATATCAGCACAAAGAACAAAAAAGCGACACGCTGCTCCCGGGAGGGCTCGAACCTCCAACCTTTCGGTTAACAGCAGAACGCGTTACCAATTGCGCACAGAGACAGCCTTCTTCCACTCTCACCACGGTCAAGAACATTTCTCCAAATCCTATCAGCACAAAGAAAAATAAGCGACACACCGCTCCCGGGAGGGCTCGAACCTCCAACCTTTCGGTTAACAGCAGAACGCGTTACCAATTGCGCACACAGACAGTCTTCCTCCACTCTCACCATGGTCAGAAACATTTCTCCAAAGCTATCAGCACAAAGAAAAAAAGCGACACAAGACACGCTACCCCGCGAGGGCTCGAACCTCCAACCTTTCGTTTAACAGCTGGATCGCGCTAGTCAATTCGCGCCATGGAGACAGTCGTGCTTCACTCTCACCAC
>WOVY01015784.1:0-44297 GCA_013436015.1 Rhipicephalus annulatus
TGACGGTGAACCGCTCCAGGGCCGCCTTCTTGAGGCGCGCAACGATGGCGTTGTGGCGCTCCGTCATGGCCCGGCTCCGCCGCATGCAGTGGCAGAGGACGTGTGGCAGGGTCTCCTCCCCGTACCCGCAGCGTCGGCACCTCTTGTCAGCTGCGGGCACCCACGTTCTTGTGCCGTTCAGGGGGAAGAGATTCAGCCGGGCTCGATGGATGAAGCGCCACTCCTTGAAGAGAGTGTATCGGCCGGACCTCATGAAGTGGAAACTGGCAGGGTCCGCCGCAACACACGCCATCGCCTTGCCCTGGGACGGCTTCTCCTGGAGAGAACGGTCCCGGTCCTGGTTGAGGATGGCCCGAAGAATCTTGATGAGCTTGTTTCGGTTCCGCGCTGACACCGTGGCCTCTCCGCAGGTGATGCGGGCGCCCTGGTCCAGTAGCTCTCAGGCGACGGACAGGCGACGGGAGGCTTTGCGTGCCTCCGTCCAGACAGACTGCAGCTGGGTCGCAGTCTGTCGGAAGTCGCCCTCCGTTTCGCCTGTGAGGTAGGCCTCGGTGTCGTCCGTGTCCGCCGGTCGCCTCAACCGCCTCGACACCACCCGGTTGAGCTCCTCCCTCGCTCGCTCCCGGACCTCCAGATCAGTCGACGACAGGAGCTTGAAGGCCCCGTCCACTCGGCAGATGTCGCTGAGCTCCGCCGCAAGAGGGATCCCTGCAGTGCCGGCATGTGCACTCCCGTACACATACTCGTTTGATGCTCTGGCCGGCACGTACAGGGTCTTCTTGATCAGCGGGCGAAGCTACTCTTCCAAGCGATGCCACTCCCCTTTGCTGGCAAGACCCACCCGCATGGCGAAATTGAGGGCTAGATACAAAAATGTTTTAATGGAATCCAGCCTCTGCCATGGGGTGAGCATGGAGGAGAGTAGCCGTCAGCCGAGATGGATGGCCTCGTCGACCGTCGTCTGGTCCGGTAGTACCCGAAACCCCACAGGACGCCCCAGGAACCGGTGCCCCTCGAAGTCCGCCAGTGCTGGGACTGGGACGCTCCCTATGGTGAAAACGGTGGGCCGTGTGCCCACCGGGTAGCGCCCGGACAGGTGGAGGGTGCGGCACTTGGCAGGCTTCAGTCGCAGCCCGAGCGGGTCCGAAAGGGCCGTCACCATGTTGAGGCGGCGCTGCAAGGTGGTGGGATCCCCGGCGAGCAGCGTCAGATCATGGGCGTAGGAGAGGATGTTGTGTTGCCTATCGCCTCCCTGCACCGCTCTGATGATGGGGTCCACCACCAGGTTGAAAAGCGCGCCGCTCAGGGGACAGCCTTGGCGTAGGCCCGCTCCGATAGCGATGGGCTCCGTGGTGCCGTCAGCTGCCACGACGCAGGTGGTGTTGGCGCGGTAGAGTTCCTCCTTGATCTCCGCGAAGGGCTCCCCCGCGCCGGCGCCGCGGACAGCGTCGACGAGGGCCTCATGGGCGACCGAGCCGAAGGCGTTGGCGTAATCGAGGAACGCCACCTCCTGTCCTGGCGTCGTCCTGGCGTCCCTGCAGCACGAAGTTGTGTTCGAACACCCCATCGTGCGGCAGGAACCCCTTCTGACACCCACGCCGTTTACCCCGATATCCTTGATAAATGCGAGCACTCTTTCTATCATTGAATTTATTGTCGAACTCACCCCCGCAGGGGTGAGTGGGCCGACCCCGGAGGTAGTGATATACCAGGCCAACCCTTGGCGGAGGTGAAGCAAGCTTCAAGCACTCCGCCGCATCACAAAAATAAGTTTAATATCTTGGATCCAAATAGGATCCGTATCAGATATTAAGCTGATAAGAACAGAGGTTTTCAAAAATGTTAGGAACATTTCTGACCGAAAAGGAAAAACTTATTCTCATTTTTGTTCCTTCAACCAGAAAGGAAGAAGGTGGTGTATCGTGAACTGTGTAGAAAGAGAGAAGGTGAAATAGGAAATAGCAGGGGAGAAAAAGTGAAAGGGGCGTGTGCTGTGTAGTGTCACCTCTTATTTTTGCGATGTCTTTGGGAGGGTGACTTTGTCATCACGTGGCCCAGCGAGTGACAGTCACTTTATGGCCACGTGCGCGCAGTACACTTCCCGAGAAGCTGCAATGGTCTCGCTCACTGCAAGCTTCTTAAGTAACCGCAGATACCCCTGGCTGCAGAGTTTTTGAAATCTCTGTCATTTGCCGGGTCCCAGGAGCCAAGCATGCCGACGACGACTGCCTCGATCGTGACTCTCTGGTAGCGGCGGAGCAAGAAGTCCCGAACTGGTTCATATTTTCGTTCCTTTTCCAGTCGGGCTGCCTCGAGTGCTTTGAGCCGGTTGTCAAAGGGGCAGGTCACGTCCACGATGATTGCCTCTTCCCCCCTGGCGAGAACGAGGTCGGGGCGAAGGTTGGTGGTACCAACCGCTCTGTTTTCATGCGTGACCGTGAACTTCTTGCTGGCGGCTTGTTTCACCCTATCCACAATCTTGTTGTGATGACTGGTGTAGGCCACGCTGTTGCGCATTAAGTGACCCAGGACGTGTGGCAGCGTTTCCACTGCGTAACCGCACACATGGCACCGTTTGTCGGCGGAGGTCGTCCATGGGTTGGCTCCATTCACAGGTAGGAGGTTCAGGCGTGCCCTGTGAATAAAACGCCAGTCGCAAAAGCGGGTGAACTTGCCGGAGCGCATAAAGTGGGAGCTGCTCGGGTCTGCGGCGACGCATTCCATTGCCTTCCCTTGATTAGGCATTTCGTGAAGGAAGCGATCGCGTGCCCGCATCATTCTGAAGCGCAGCGTTCTCACCACTTTTCTGCGTTTTCTATGACGTGAGAGTTTCCTCTCCGTCACACGTGATGCTGGTCCCCCCGTCGTCGAAAATTTCCCAGGTGACGTGTAGCCTGCGGGAAGCCTTCCGAGCCTCGGTCCAGACGGACTGTAGTTGCGTTGGCCGTGCCTGAAAAAACGCCCTCCGTTTCGCCGCTGAGGTAGCAGGCGAGCTTCTCCGTTGTTGGCCTGCCTGCGATTGCGCTTGGAGACAATTTTGGTTAGCCCTTCGAAGGCAAGTTCCCGGACCTCGAGATCGGCTGAGGTCAGAAGCTTGAAGGCGTTGTCCACGTGGCAGGCGTCACTTGTGTCTGCGGCGAGGGGTATTCCAGCTGCTCCGGCCGCTGCGCTGCCGTAGAGGTAGTTGTTTGCAGCGTTACCACCTGGAAGATAAAAAGTTTTCTTTAGCAGGGCCGGAGAGCGTCATCTAGGCGTGCCCATTCCGCCTTGCCCAGTTGTCCGCACCGCATGGCGAAGCTCAGCGCTGGAAAAAACAAAAGTTTTTAGTGCATCAATTCGCTGCCACGAGGCAAGCATGGACTCGAAGCAGTGTGCGGGCCGACGGAGATCGCCTCATCGGACCTTAGAGTGGTCTTGGAGGAAGGCTGAACCCGACGGGGTGTCCTAGAAAAGATTGACTCTCGTAGTCACTGAATGTGAGGGATCTCTTCTCCGTCGACGACGAATTTCGTGTCCCTAGTGCCTACGGGAGTCCCTACCAGATAGGTGCAGGCTTCTGCACTTCTTGGGGGTTCAGCCGAAGTCCCAGCTGGCCAGCGAGAGCCGCCACGACGTTGATGCGGTCCTGCAGTTTCTTAGGGTTGTCCGCCAGGGGAGTCAAATCATCGGCGTAAGCCAGCACATTGTGCTGCCTCTCACGTCCTTTGACCGCCCGAATTACCGGATCAAGCACCAAGTTGAAGAGCAGGCCGCTCAGTGGGCAGCCCTGTCTGATTCCAGCTGAGATTGTGACTGGGGACGTTGTCCCAGCTTCGGCGACAATCCGGGTACGTTGTCTCTGTAGAGGTCTGCGATGATTGCGCAGAAGTCCTCTCCCGCACCTGCAACCACGAAGGGAATCTATTAGTGCGTTGTGAGGAACCGAGCCGAATGCATTGGCGAAGTCGAGAAAGGCCACGCAAAGGTCACCACCAGCCGGCCCACGCGCGGCGTCCAGGCGCTCCTGCAGCACGAAGTTGTGTTCAAACACGCCGTCGTGCGGCAGGAACCCCTTCTGACACCTCGAGAGCACGTCATGTACACACCCACTGCTGCATGCGGGAAGCTAGGCATCCCGCATACAGCTTAGAGATGGTGTTTCCAAGGGCAATGGTCCCAATTCGTGACCCTCACTCGGATCACCCTTCTTATGGATGAGGATGGTCCTCGTTCCTTTCCAGGCATCGGGCACTCGCTTGAACTGGAGGCACACGTTGAAGGCCTGCGGAGAGAAAGAGACCATCAGGGGTCGTGCTCCTTCCAATGACGGTAGGTGATCCTGTCACTGCCGCCGGGGCCATGTTTCGCATCTGCGAAGACGGGCCGCCACCTCGTCGCTGGTGAATCGGGCGAGGCAGATCTCTGCCATTGTCGTCGGGGACGAGCCTTGTTAAGGAGCAGGTGGGTGTTCCCTTCCTTCGGTGCCCATGTTTCAGCAAAGTGTTGCTCCAGTCTGTCGAGCGGAATCTCGCAGAGTTTCGTTTCGCCCTGTACGATGACACGAACAGCCCGACGGCGGTTGCGACGATAAGGCCCTGTATCTGCTGGGCGTTGTTCGGGTTGGTCGGGACGCGGGGTTTCCCACCGGCAGGGCATGTCCGGAATTTTCGCCTCCCGTCCTACCCGACGAGACAAGCCTCCTCCAGGATAGGGAGGAAGTCGTTCCCAGCGCTCAGCCGTGGCGGGCTCCCCGAAAGCAGTTGCCGGATTTGCTAAGTGTGCTCTGCGAGTACGCTCGTGTCGTCGATTGGCCCGGAGAGGGTGACATCGCCGGGGTTCGCTGTCTGTGGGGCGGGGTCCTTGTGTCTCGCCGCCTGCGTCGTCTATCGAAAGTCCCTCGGATGACGTTGGATGTGTGGGGGAGTTGACGCTGTGGGTGATACTCCCGGCTGATGGACTTGCTTGAGGGTCCTCCTGTGCTGTTGCCAAGCTTTGTTGTGGTGCTCCTTGCTGGCTGGTCCTCTGAGTAGCGCGTGCTGCGTCAGGATCCTACTGGAGACGGGACGAAAACCGTGACCCTTCTGGTGGTGACATCCTCCTCGCTGTTTGCTGATGAGAATTGTCGCATCTCTTGGAGCCTACTGGCTTGGAGAGCAAGCTGTGCTGCCTAAGGGGAGGGAGGGAGAGGGGTAGGGCCCCGGTCCGGTTATGGTTGCCGGAACGCCGTGGGTTGTCGTGGTCCGTGTCGCTGTGCGGTGAACTCATGTTGCCTGGGACTCGGCGTGATGGAGGACGCGTTTCTAACCTGTGAGAACAGAGAGGCACATGAAGACCTGCTCCTCGGGTGGAGGCACTCGCTAGCGTGGGTGATCGGGTGCCCGTGGTTGCCGAACCCGTTCAGGGATTTCCTGCAAGTCACCTAGAGGAGGGGGAGGAAGGTGTGAGTGCCAGCTCTGTTGGTGTTGGAGAGTCTGGCGTTGCGCTCCGTGTCGTGCTGTCCTCGCTGGGTTATGATCCCGTTGACGTCGTTGAGTTGGAGCTCTGTGACGATCGAAGGGTCATTGTCCGTGTGGCTCGGTTTGCCGGCAGCAGCGCGGGGGGGGGGGTCGGCCAGTCGGAGTTTGCAGTAGGTGCAGCCCTCGAAGTCCTGCAGTCGTTGGTCGCTCGTTCATGTGCTGTGCTTTCTGTTTTTTGTGTTTGCGCATGTGGTTGTCCAGCCCTTTCCTTGTTCTCATGGTGGCAGGGCATTGTGGACACTTGTGCCTATTGAGGTCGAGGGGCGACAGCTCGTGTCTACCTCTTGAGATGCAGGAGTGGAGTGTGGGATGCAGTCCAAGGCCGGTCGTGGAGCAGAGGGTACAGGTGTATGCCACCTTTACTTTGAGCTCATGCTCATCTAGTTGATGCCGCACCAGCTTTGTCGCCTGCTTGTCCAGCTGATCCCGGAGTACCGTACCCCACATTTGTCTATGGGGCAGGTGAAGCTGTGTGGGATTGGGAAGAAGACATCAAGGGTCTGTCCCTCCTCGCCTAGCTGGGGTTGGTTTTGGGCATCTCGCGGCCTCGGGGCAGTGGGCGTCCCGGTCTCCCCTGTATTCGGGGGGACCTACCTCCTCGGACATCACCTACGGCGGTGCGAATACTTCTAAAGAAAACAGGATTAGCACGGCCAGATGTAAATCATTGTGAGAACACCTAGGCATCTTGCGAAAAAAAACCTTCAATAAAAGACGGCACTGTACGCTTGAATAAGAAGTAGAAGGATAGAGAGAGATAGAGAAAGAAGAGAGGAAAGAAAAAAAATAGGATGGTGCGCTCGCCCAGAGAGGAAAAGAAGAGAAAAAAGTGGAGAAAAAAAACACGACGGCGTGCGCACCAGTGAGAGTCGCGGGCTACCAGCTACATGGTGAGTGCAGCTGGCAGCCCCAAGAAGGCAGAGGGAGTACTGTCTGCCTCATCAGAGAGGAGGGTACCAGAAGGATTAGTAAAGAAGACAGAAGATCGAGAGCGAGTGAGGGAAGAGAGAAAAAAAAAGGAAGGCAGGAGAACCCGGTTGAGCGTGCCCTCTATGACACGTGTCAGCAGAGCCCTTCCGGAAAAAAAAGGAGCGTGCAAGAGTAGAGAGAAAGTCGTGCCTGGCTACATGTTAGTGTAGCTGGCAACATGGAGCGGGAGGGGAGCCTTGCGCTATGGTGGCTAGAATTGGGAGGTGACGCCAACGGGAGCTCGGAGCCGCTCCTTCGTTTCGAGCAGCGCGGCGGTTGCGCTGTCGGCGGAATGGTGATGCTAGTTACGCGCGCGCGCCTTGAGCGCGCGGACCTTTCAAGATGCTGTTGCTGAAGCATGATTCAGATAAATTGGCGATTCAATAAACTCACTGTGACGATGGGCTGATAGAAACGCATTTCAAGCATTAAAGAAAATTGGCTGCCGCTGCAAGACTTCTGTGACGTTGAATCTGCGCAAATTAAAGCTTTCGTTCGCATCCCTGCAGTGTTTTTGGAGTGCAAGGCGACGGCGTTTTTTTAAAAAAAATATTACCAAAGTTCTGGGCGAGGAAAATAAAACAAATATTTATTGCACATCATATTATTAGGAAGATCTATTGCACATCATGGAATACAGGGTAAAATAAAATAAAATGAAAAAATACGCACATTTACATACGCTCGGGAGTAGTTAAAAACATTGAAACATTGCACACAGACAGCGCATCGCTTGGCACTAAGTAATAAGAGGCATACAATCACTTTCCACTCGGCAAAAAAAATCAATAGAGCTTAAAGTTACAATATCAAACTCAGAGCACGCGTCTAAGCTTCAGCAATTTCTTCTTTCCTGCGTAGCGTTTCGTTTGCTGTTCTGGGCTTTGACATGAAAGTGGAGCCTAGTAAGAACATAAAACTTGATAATTTTGTTTTGTGAGGACATACTGTGGTCAGGGCAGCCAACAAGTGTAAGCTTTCTTAACTGCAAGAAGGAAACCAAGTCCATGATGCTGTCAGTTTGACTTCTGTAACACTGAAGCAGTGGGTAAAAGTGTTCTCGAGAGTGGTCACGAGTTCATTGAGCTTGACTGATGGGTACAGCAGGCCTCCTCGGTCAACAGCAGCCGTGAGGGATGCTGCAGCTGGAGATGGATCGTTCTCGCCTTGTAGGAGCTGCTGGCTGCACTCTGCACATTTGGTGCTTGCAACGCTTTTTCTTGCCACATATCCAGCCATGTAGAATATGAGTCTGGCATCGCTGCTTGTGCACGACACATGTCTGCATGCTCGGTGCCGTGGCCGTATTCATTTGAGCACTTCATGTGCTTCGGCAAGGTTTCCTACGTCAAGAAGCTCGTCTAATTTCCTCCGAGGAGTGAGGTCCTTTCCGTTGTCAGCTCCCAGCAGACTTCTCAGCAGTCTGAGACACATTGCTTCCTTTCGGGGGTTTTGCCAAATTCTGGAAGCTCAAAGTGTTGACCGAGATTAGGAACTGGGAGGCAGTCGGATGATCATTGCATCCAGACATTTGTCGGACGATTCCAAACAGCCTCTCCAGGGGGTCCTGACTCAAGCGGCATGTCATCATATAGCTGAAGTTCAACTTTCATCGTCAGGTAGCGGAGAAGGTGTAGCGTGCTTGATAAGGTAACACGAAGCCCCTCGGCTGTACTGCGGCTTAGGAAACCCTCCGGAGCCAGCAGCTGTTTCCAATCGTCCAGGTAAGTCAAGAAGTTTTGAATGCACTTCTCGTGCATCCCTCCAGGCTTAAGTGCACCCGAACTGCACCTTGAAGTCATGGCCTCAATGAGCCTTCTCATTCTTTCCACAAAGCTGACTGGTCGCCGCTGTGCTCCCATGCTTTTCTTCGATGGTTGCATTGTACAAGAAAAGGCCTCTGAGGACTTCATCACTGTAAAGCCGCACTGCATAATTTACCCTCATTTTCTCAAAGCCATTGGGATGCACAACCGATTTGCTAATGTGAGGCATGGCTTTGAGAGTCGTGTCATGCTGTTCATCAAGCTTCCGGGCACAGTCAATAGGGTCAACACTGGCATGGCCTTCTGGCAGTGTTCACAGCCCGTTCGAACAAAGGTGTTCCTCACACATTTAAGAAGGTGTGGGAAGTCCGAGATGAGTGCAGAAAACGTTCTGGGTCTGTAGGGTGCTGCCTTCTACATACTGTGTTTTCTTTCCTGCCGTGTATGCCGAATGAGTGCCACATGCTTCTGTTCCACGCAGCTCCATCAGGGGTGATAAAGTCTACGTGCAGACAGGCGTTTTCGCTCATGACTACTGCTTCGAGGATTATTTTGCCTAACGTCTCGGACTTCACATTGCTGCGTGATGCGAAACACACCAATAATCTGGTGCCACGTGCCTGTAAAAGGCACGAACAATACTACAAGGCCATGGTCACATGCTACGGAGCGCTCACTCTCTGGTGTGAACTTCCCAAGGTCCACAAAACCTTCGATGGTGCCATCGGTTTCCCAAGCTCAAGTGTTCAGATAGCTTAATCTCATCAATTAACAGCCCACCATGGCGCTGGAACAAGTCCATAGATTTTGTTTTTTCCGCCACAGCAGCAAACACTTTTTCGCTCAGGCCGATCCACTCCTGTAACGCTTGAGATATCGACGTAGTGATGTTCGAGAAGGCAACGCCATGATGTTGTTTTTGCGTATATGCTCATAGAGGCGTGGGCTTTTCATGGACATAATAAGGCACTCTAGAGCCCATTCACTTTCATACTTCATCCCTTTCGTGGATTTTCTTTTAGCCGCAGCAAAGCACGCCTTGACTTGTTGCTGCTGCTTAATGGGTAGGGCCTTCACCGCTTCTTCAAATGCTGTAGAATCATTCCGTGCATTCTTTTCTTTCATTTGTTTGATGAGTGATTTAGCCTGCAGGACACTCAGGCGACTCCTTTTCGCTTGCGCTGTTCGCAGCTTAAGCCTGTATGAAAGCTTTTGGGACTGGGCCACATTTTGCCTTTTCTTCGCCTGTAGGACTCACGATTCAGGAGTAGTCTTCTGAGGTGCTTGCATTGTGGGCAGGCTTTTTCTGGCGTTGGAGCAACCCCGCGGCAAGATGAGCTGAAGGTTCTATCATCAAAAGTCTTCTCCTTGTACTTTAAATTCACTCCAAATTCACCAGTTTTACCAAACCCTCTGCATGGTATCATGGAGTCGACGTCGCGAAGCAACTCTTCTGCCATTTCGATGTCGGTAATGTCAAGGGTCTTTATTTTTGTGGCTTGCACAAAAGCTGTCGCTTGAAGTTTGTTTTCATCTGATGTCATTAGCACATACTTGTCAATAGTCAACTTGTCACCATCTAGTGCGCAAACTGTAAACACCGTGGCGTTGTCGGCTCCAGCAATTAGATGTCGAGCCCAGTAAGCGCTGGGAAGACCACACTGCGGACGTCGGGAATTGCGGGCACATTCGGAACAGGTATTTGGTTACTGTCGCTTTCTGTGCTGTACGAGCCAGCTGTCTCCTCGCAAGCAGACGTGCTTGGTTCCTGACGCCGAATTTTCGATGGTAGGCCGCAAGTGGATGTTCTTGACGTCCTTTTCTTCGGCACTTTCTTTGAAAGATACGCAGGAACATTTGGGAATATGGTTGGCACAGCGTCAGATTTCAGCACCGGTTTCCCTCGGGGAATCTGAACAGTTTCGCCGTTTATCACATGCGTGTAAAAACGCTCAATAAACTGGTCGTCGAAATGAAGCTCACATAGCGCCGACTTCACGTCCAACGACTTGTCGGCACGGGGTACGGCTCATTGCCAGGCTTCGAAGAGGGCAGGGTCTTTGGGAACAGAGAAAAGAGAAGCACGCTGACCTTGCTCCCTCGATGACACATAGCCGCTCGTGCAGCCAGGAGCAAAGCAGTGGCGTTGCCTCGCTTTCGTAGTGCTGGAGTTCATCCTAAGGTCGGCACTCACACTGTCATGTCAGCAACTAAATACATTTTGCCATAAGCGAGACATCAACTCAGAAAACTGCACACACCCAGACACGCTTCCAGAGGCGAACCAGCGAACCCAGCGGCTAGTCGACGAGAGAGCGCGGAGCGCGCGCTTCGCCCGCATCACTATGCCGACAGGAGCGCCGTGGTGGCCGTCGCGGCGGCGCTTGAAAACGAGGATCGCGCGCGCTCGGCGAATATGCGGGCGCTGGCGTCACCTCCCAATTCTAGCCACCATACTTAGCGCGGGCCACGTGGACGGAAAGTAGAAGAGAGGAAAAAAGAAAAAGGAACAAAGGAGAGGAAAGCGAGACAGCGGAGGCGCCGCTTCCACCCGATCACCAGCGGAGCTCGCTGGTGACAAGAGTAGAGGCGCGATCCGAAGAGAATGCGTGCAAGGAAGGCTTGCGCTATCTTACATCACTTGGGCAGATGATGCAAGAGCTGCTGAGCCAACCAATACACGAGAAAAAGGGTGCTTTCGGACGGGAAGCTGCCGGCAAGGCCGGTTAGATCAGCCCGTCTCGCCGAGCAAGAGAACCCCCCCCAAAGGGGGGGCGGAAAAGAGGGGCAAAAAAGAAGTGTTTTTAAAGAACTAGCATCTCGCCAATGACCAGAGCCAGAAATCCAGGGCAGCAGGAACCAGGCGTCAGCAGGGGGGTCCAAGAATCCCCAGGCAGTCGTTGCTGGTCGCTCGAACAAGCTCAAGAGGCATGCACACAACAACAACAACACAAGAAGAGACAGAGAAAGACACCGCACTAACCGGGCGGGTGGTCGATTGCTTCTACAAAGAGCAGGAGTAGGATGGACAAGCCAACACTACACAAAGAGAATTTATTTGTCTCTTGACACATAAAGTTGTACACTGATGCCACAAGGTGAACACAATACACAGCCGACAGTTCGGCTGGTTACAAAACGGGTTAAGGGGGGACATATATGTACTCTGATTAAATTAACAAATTCCGGTGACTTGCATTTTGCAAGGACGCCAAAAAAAAGGGCGAAGAAATACACTTTTAACCATTTAACAAAAGTTATTTTTAATATTATTATTTACATAAACACACACACATATATAAGCATCTATTTACATATATACAAAGATACGTGAGAGTGCATAACTATATACAAGTGACTATTTACATACATGTGTATTCAAGGCTAGTGTTGGCTGCGGGTTGCATATGGGCATACCGCGTTTACGGCCCGCCGTTAGGTGCTGCTCGCCTGTGAGAAACGGAAACGGTGCACCCTGCGCGAACTGCTACACACCGTTCAGACGCGTCTCCGCGCCACGTAAGTTAGGCACCGTTAGCACCAGTAGGGGAAAGCGAGAAGAGGCCTCATGTATGAAGTGGAGGCCGGAATAGAGCGGGAGGGTGGGGGGGCGCAAGCTGCGGCGCAAAGAACAAAGAAAGGCGGGGATGGGGGGGGGCAGTTAATAAGGGAGTATAGGGGCGACCACCTTGCCGTCCCTCAAGAAAAAAAATCTGGTGTGCCAACGGCGGAGGAACGTTTCTTCGCCTCTGGCTTTAAGCTCCTCGGAGAGGTGTGCCCACAGCAGCCTCCTGATTTTACTCATGGCGGGATACGCCGCCCTCACGGGCCTCCTCTTCGCTTCGGCCAGTGAACGCCGTTGCCAGATCACGAAAAGGGTGATGGCGAAGACTAGTTTAGCGAAGGGGCCTTTATTGCGCCTGTGATATGGAGGGGGGCGAATGCCGAAAGAGTGCGCGATCATGCGCCACACGGGCCGCGCGGCCACGCAGTCGAACAGAGCGTGACTGAGGGTCTCTGTTTGCTGGCAGTTCGGGCAACGGGCGTCGGGTTCGATGCCGAGGCGGTGTAGCCTCCGCCGTGTGGGGAGGACGTCCCATGCCCGTCTCCAAATGAAATCTTGCACTCCGCGGGGGGCATAGCGGCCGAGTGCGGCAATTTCCCGCTTCGCTCTCTCCGCGCGCCGCCTGTCTTCATCGTGGAGCTGGTTGGCTGTGAGAGTCTCGATCAGTCTGGCTGGTGGGTCTGAATCTATCTCGCAGCCTGGGGCTTCGCGGCTGAGCATACGCATTGTCCCCGCTGCCGCCTTGTAAAAGGGGGAGGGAGACTCAGCGAACGGACCGCGGTAGTTGCCTGCGTCAAGCCAGCTGTTACGCACGCTTGCCCAATAAAGGAGCAGGTTCCTGCCAGCGTACACACTTGCCTTCGCCATGGTTCGGGCGGTCTTGAGAGCAAGGATTTTGCCCGTGGTCAGAGCGTGGGGAAGGCCGAGTCCACCGTCGCTTGTTGACAGCTGCAGGAGGTGACGCCTGACGGGTGGGGGCTTGCCATCCCACATGAACGCGGTGATGCCTTTGTTGAGGGCGCTGGCGTATCTGGAGGGCATGATGGCGATGCGGGAAACGTGGGAGGCGAGGGCGGAAACGCTTGTCTTAACCGCAATGGCTTTGTCTCGCAGGGTGAGCTCGTGGAGTTTGGCTCGCTCTATGAGGAGCTGTGCCCTGCTCAGTACTCTCGCCCACGTGGATGCCGCAACGCCCTCACAGGTGAATAGGACCCCCAGCACCTTCACTGTCGATGCTGCCTCAATCGGCTTGATCACCTCGGTAGGAAAGGGCCCGAAGAGTAAGGCCTTGCTCTTCGCTTCGTTTAGTGTTGCTCCAGATGCCGCGGCATAGGCACTAAATACCTGGCGGAATCGGGCGAGACTGCGTGCGCCTCTCAGAAAGAGAGATATCGTCTGCGAAGGCGAGGATTTTAGGCTCTTCCTGGCCTGTTAAAGGCAGGCCCTTAATGAGGTCGTCACAGGCAACTGTTGTGATCAGTGGCTCGATTGAGCAGACGAATAGGGTTGGGCCTAGGGGGCACCCTTGCCTAATTCCTCTTGTGTATGCGAAGGGGGTCGTCATGGTGCCGTTAACGACT
This sequence comes from Rhipicephalus annulatus, assembly GCA_013436015.1. Taxonomy (NCBI): domain Eukaryota; kingdom Metazoa; phylum Arthropoda; class Arachnida; order Ixodida; family Ixodidae; genus Rhipicephalus; species Rhipicephalus annulatus. Next base: position 13,376 of record WOVY01015784.1, read on the forward strand.
ACGCCGCACTGCAGGTCCGTGTAAAGTAGCGCTAAGACCGCGACGAAGTCCGGCGGGAGACCAAACTCGCGTAGCACCTCCAGCATGTACGAGTGTCTCACCCTGTCAAACGCCTTCGCCTGGTCGAGGGACAGGAAGGCCCCCGCAATGCATTTGCAGGAGGCGAACTCAAATACGTCTCTCGTCAGGGTGAGGTTGGCGAACATTGAGCGCCCTGGGACGGCGCAGGACTGGTGCGGGGCGATCATGTCCGGCAGGAAAATCTTGAGTCTGGAGTTCAAGATGAACGCCACGATCTTGTAATCTACGTTTAGTAGAGTGATCGGGCGCCATGATGACGGGTCGTTGGGGGGCGCACCGTCTTTCAGGATCAGGACAATACGCCCCGCACCGAAGGAGGCTGGCTTGACTCGCTTCCCGATTACCGTGTTCACGATGTTGAGGAGAGGGTCTCCCAGGACGTCAAAAAACGTTAAATAGAACCCCGCGGTCAGGCCGTCTGTGCCAGGCGCTGCGTTTGGGGGCATCGACGCGATTGCCTGGCGGACTTCTTCGAGCGATGCCGGGGCGCATAGGGTCACGCACTCATCAGCCTCCAAACGTTGCAGGTTTCGACAAAGGTCTCTGACAGGGGCCGGGTCTGGGCGCGATTCCGCCGGGTCAGGTTCGCTGAAAACTAGCCGGAAGTGGTCGTGAAATGTGGCTTCTATTTCGGCTGGGTCTTACGTGGTTGTGCCGTCAGGGCGGAGCGCTTCCGTGATGATCAGGGACCCGTTCCCGTTGATCTCGCGCAGGTCGACCTCCGGTGGGTTTCCTGAGGCGGCGCGTACTGAACGGGCTTCCCGGGCGGTCGTTCTGAGGATTCGGTCATGCTGGACCTGAAGCGAGTGGAGATAGTCTCGGGTGCAAGCAGTGAGGGTATCGGCACTTTGAACGATACACATTCTTCGTAGGATTTCGTTCAATCGCGCTGTGTGGCGTTTTTTTCCTTGCGCTACCTTCCTGCTGCAAGAGGTCCCTCCACGTCGTCTTCAGGTCATCCCATGCCTCCGGGAACTCGCGGGGAGAAGCTAAGATTGTCGCCTCCAGGCGGGCTTTCAAGCTGGAGACGCTTTCACTGTCTTCTAGGATCGCCGGGTCGAGGCGCCAAGCGGTGTCCCGCCGTCGAGGTCCCGGCTGCGCCCTCACTGTTATAACCACCGGGGCGTGGTCCGACAATTTCTCCAGGCCGGCCGGTAACGCAATTACCTCGCACGAGGCAAGCGAAGGGAGCAGTGCGTCGGGAAGGTAAATACGGTCCAGCCGGCTACCCGTGAGTCTCGAGGTTCTTGTCGGCACGAAGGCGTCCCCGTGAAGGTGAACCCAGGCGTCCGACAGCTTGAGGTGGCGGAGGATCTTTAATAACTCCCTCGCCTGGTAAGCTGAACCGCCGCGCCCCGGGCCCCTGACGTCCCTCGTAGTGTCGATGACGCAGTTGAAGTCACCGAGGACTACGTGGGGAAGGGTTTCGAGCAGATATTCGTGCAATTCCCGGAAGAAGCGGTTCGTATCATTGCGCGTCACGGGTGCGTAGAGGTTGACGACGCGGAGCTTCCGTCCATCGATGAAAATGTCTAGAAGGAGGATGCGTCCGTCAGCACCGAAGGTGCAATGCGCCTTTTCCCGGCACCTGCCGGAAATGAACACGACGCCGACGCCGCACGACCTTGCATTGGTTAGAGAAAATAACCCCTCCACTTGGCAGGTGCGGCGGAATCGGGACACGTCAAGTGGGGTTCGAAAGTTCGCCTCTTGGACGAATAGCAGGTCGATGCCCTGTGATTTTGCGTATGAAACGACCGTGCTTTGCTTGACGCTATCGCGAAAGCCGCGCACGTTCCACGTGGCAAAGCGGAGAGGGGGCATCAGCTATCGCGGCCGGGCACGAGTGCAAGGGTAATGGAGCAGGCGAGGGGACGAGCGGTAGCAGCTACGCCGGTGAGGGGAGGCATTGGCGACGAGAGGAAAGCGAGGAGGAAAGGCGCATCAAAAAAAAGGGGGGGGGGAGCTGCGCAGCCGGCGAGAGCGCGGAGCAGCGCATACAAAGAACTTGAAGGCGGCGTCTTAAGGTGGCGGTGCCCCTTTGGCCGCGCCGCCTAAATCGAGTTTCTTTGATTTGGCGTGGGGCGGGGCGTCACTGTCGCTGCTCCGTCCCTCAACTCCCGGTCGGCGCTGTCTTGGCTCTTTGCTGGCCATTCGCTCTCGCGTTGCCTTCTTATCGTCTTCCTTGTGCCGCCTTCGTGAGCGCGAGCGCGCGCGTTGCTCACGGGCTGCGGGCTGGCTTGTGGGCGCATCTGTTTCTCGGGCAAGGCGTGCCGAGGTAGAGGCAGAGGGAGGGGCGCTGGCGTATCTGTTATCTTCACTTTCGACGGGTAGGAAGTAATAGCCCCGGCTCACAATAGGTGCTTCCTCACGGGCGGGGTCTTCGGTGCCGTCTTCCAAATCTCGTGTGGTTACAGGCGCCAGCACATCGGCGGGTGTTAGGCGGGAGGGGGAGGGGAGCTCTCCTGTCTCGGTGGAAGACTCTACCGCAATCCGCTCCGGCGTCACAGTTGGACTGTCGTCCTGAGCCGTCGGAGAGCAGGCGAGGAGGAGGAGAGTGAAAGCGCCGAATCTGTGGCGAATTCGCTTGACTCCGCTTCCGAAGACAAGGTGGGCGCGTCATCTCTCCTATCGGGTCTCTGTTCCTCATTGGCAGATGATGTCGCTGTGCTGCTACCCCCAGTGGACGGGTCAGTGTCAGTATCTCGGTCGCTAGTGAGGGTCTCCCTTGCGGTCATACGGGGCGCTGTCTTGGGCGACAAGACTTGAAGGCGCGACTTCTGTTCTCCCTGCCTGGGGGGTGACGGACCATTTGGTCGGTTCGGGTTGGACGCGAGGTCTGAGACCAATGAGAGCCCGCGGGCGGCTGATGCATAAGAACGCCTCCTGAAGCACGCCCTGGTCCCGTGGTGGCCACCGCATCTCTGGCATTCGGCTTCGCAGCCCTCTGTCTCGTGGCCGAAAGTGCCACAGCGCTTGCAATAAGGAGTTTGGCACGCAGAGGCCATGTGCCCCGTCTCGCTGCATCTCGCGCAAACACGCCTCATGCCCTATACTCAAACATTGCACGGTGCCCCGCGAGGGTCGCAAAGTTAGGCACTGGTTTTAACATTTCGATGCGTACAGCACGCACACCATTAAGTTTGTTCTGCCGGTTTGCGACCGTCGCGAAAGCCACGCTCTTCACTTTCCCGTACTGGGCCAGTGCATTAACCAAGGGGTCCTCGGGGAGGTAGGCGGGGTAGCGAAACACGTTCACAAACGTAATCGGAGGCCCCACTGCCTCCACTGCTACTTTCTCGTTACGCACAAAAAAACCTTCTTCCACCATTAATTTGGTGGCTTCAGCCGCAGTGCGCGTGCACACGAGAAATCTAGCGCCTCCCATATGCTGGAGGACATGCACGCTATCCTCCCCCGCGGTACGCTCTACAGCGTCAATTAGGTCATCTATACAAAAATCGCCGTCAGGCATGGTAAAGAAAAAAACAATTCTCCCTCACCGGGAGGTTCGATTGAGCTGCCATGATGGGCACTGGTGGGGCGCTCCTCCAAGAAAGACGAGGGGGGGCGTGACTGGTGGGTACGCAGGCGTGCTGCGTGCTAGTATACGGGCTCAGCAGGTGCTGGGTCCGAGATCTGGTGGCAAAGAGGTAGGCGACGGGACGGGAGAAGCCGGGGCAGCAGGCGGGGTCCGGGTCCGTGCGTCGCCAGGCATGGGGCGGGGGTCGCCGAGCAGGAGGGCCCAGGACCCGAGGTCGAGGACTGCAGGCTGGAACCGCAGCTTCCCGGGAGGCTGGAAGACTTCCTTTGCAGCAAGACCCGGGGATCGACGTCGGCTTGGCATGACCCCAGGTCCGACCTGCGACTCGCGCGAAGAAGCAGCTAACTCGTCAATTGGACTAGCCAAAAGGCCGAGAAGCGATGTAATTCATTAGCACGTAATTAAAATCCATTCTTTCACACCTCGTACTTAGTTCTGGCAAAAAGCCGGGCAAACAGTAGCAAAGCAATTCCGACGTCTACCCATGCACAACCAGCATTGTGCACCCACAGCGGCAGCGCTGGCTTCACGGCATTGCTTTTATCCCCAGTCCGCTTGAAGTTTCTTGTTTCGCTTACAAACATGTTAAAACTGAAACCTTCTTTTTCCCAGAGATCGAAACCACGCGTGCTTGCTTTCATGCGTACTCTCGAATGCGCCCATGACGTCACACCAAATGCTTGCCGGCAATCATTATCAGGCATGTCGCGAGGGATGCTACAGCACTTGTTTGAAAAACTGGTGCATAGTGTACATGTCCAACTCGAGCACCAAAGCCTGGAAGGAAAAAAAAGAAAAAATTGACTGTGCAAAATGTGACTACATCATCCATCCAACATGGCTTCTACGCTGGCTGCCCAAGCAACGCCTCTGCAACGACGCCCACAATCATCGGCAAAAAGGTGGTGCCTTTGGCTGCTTCAGCGCGCTCAACGTATGCCTTGCAAGTTCCGACGTGGCGGATCACCGCACCGAAGTCGACGAAGGTACTGCCGTGAAAGGCAGACCAGGGAATGCGTGCGAAACGTCTCCCGCGTGCGTTGTGAAGCCGGTGAATGAAGGGTCATGTGGCAGAGGGTGACGGAACGTGAGTGTGCGACTTGCCGCTGCGATGTCGTTCAAGCATTCAACGGGCCGGCAGGCTCTGCCTGTCGTGGTCGAAAACGGCCAAAGTTTTGCCGATTCCGAGGGGTAGGAGTGCTATGGAGGCGTGTACGAGGCGCTGGTGCGGCGCTTCGTCGATCGTGCCGGACGGACATGAGGCGGCAGAAGGCGGTCGTCAAGTGGTCGCGAAAATCAGTGGAGAAGTACTTGCCTGCTCTTTTGGTCGAAGGCTCGCGACAGACGGTCTTCAGGAGACGGGTGGTTGCACAAATGCGACCGTGCGCCAACGTGCAGCCATATTCGTGGATTATTTCGCCCCATTACGATAGCTTCGTCACTGCGCTCACTGGTGTTGCTTGTTTTTGTTGATCTTCACTTGTGGCTCACACCCACTGTGGGGGATTGGCCGGTTTGTTGATCTGCTTCTTCGACTTCTACATATTCGGCTTAGCGAAGCTGTGAGGAGTGATGAGTGGGTACAGAGGCAAAGCACAGCAAAGCGCGCCCGGGGCGTGATCCCACGCGTCCTGGGTTCCACGGCGCTTCAGGTACGTGCGTGGTGCGTCCGTACGTCTAGTGCGCAATTTTCTTGGAACTTCCAGCAACTGGCAATTCCATTCAGGTGAGCGTGCGAGGATGTTTGTTGCAATTAACGAGAGCCAACAGTGGTGGAGCCGGTATGAGAGATGGTGTTCAGAAATGTAGTGTGTGATCAACAAGGCGATGCCCGCCGTGGTGGTCTAGAGGCTGGAAGGTACTCGGCTGCTGACCCGCAGGTTGTAAGATCGAATCCCGGCCGCGGCGGCTGCATTTCCCTGTGCTCAGATTAGGGTGCACGTTAAAGAACCCCAGGTGGTCGAAATTTCCTGAGACCTCCATTACGGCGTCTCTCATAATATTATGGTGGTTTTGGGACGTCCAACCTCACATATCATTATCATATCGATTTTAATTTGTGATGGGGAATAGTGTAGATGCATAGACGTGGCGAGAGCACGCGTTTTCAGGTTAAGACGTCGCGTGAAGATGTTAAATTAAAATGCCTTCGCTTGTCACTGCAACTAAACAGAAACACCAACACCCATTTTCTAGAGGCTGTTTTACTTTTGGATCCGAAACGGGTGAATTCGAAAAGCGGAAATAGCTTGGCACATACATACACATCGCACATACATACACATCGTATACACACTTCTAGCTTTCCTCCGAAACAGTAATAATAAGTTACTCAATAGTTTTATTAATATGATGAGCAGGGATGTTTAACAAAAATAAAAAAACTTGAGTATGTACGTGTGAACATAACCGAAAAAACAAAAGAATGGGCCCTCAAATTATGAAATTTCCACACAAACATTTATTTCCCCAGAGCAATCGTAAGTGTAAACACAGCAAGCGCACTCCCGCACGCGAATACCGCGTCAGCCGGGGCGGCGTGACGCCACCGTTTCGGACAGACACTCGCCGCACCCACGCCGTTTACCCCGATATCCTTGATAAATCCGAGCACTCTTTCTATCATTGAATTTATTGTCGAACTCACCCCCGCAGGGGTGAGTGGGCCGATTCCGGAGGTAGTGCAATACCGGGCCAACCCGTGGCGGAGGTGAAGCAAGCTTCAAGCACTCCGCCGCATCACAAAAATAAGTTTAATATCTTGGATCCAAATAGGATCCGTATCAGATATTAAGCTGATAAGAACAGATACTACACAAAGAGAAGTTTATTGACTTCAAATCAGGGCACAATCAGGTCAAGGAGATACACATACGAACAGAGTGGAAATTTTAATATGTTTCAGAAAATGCATGGGATGTCTTGAATTAGCCGGACGACATCGTATTGTTCCTGTACATGGCACCGGGATAGCCAGTTGGAAGTGGACACGGATGGTGGCACCAGGGACGACAGGGTGTTGGTCATCGCAGGAACCGCCAGAACAGCAGCGGCTTAGTCAGGGCACCTGGCAGGTGGTGGGCGATGTGGCGACGTAGATGGTAGGTCTTGTCTTGGTCATCGGTCGTCTAGCTGCGTCCAGGTCCCACGTGCGCATGGTAGACGGCGCGAGACGCTGCCACCACCTCGCTCACGCAGAGTTTCTTCATGAGACGCAGGTAGCTGCGGGAGCACAGGCGCTGGAGGACGCGGTCGTTGGCCGGATCCCAAGCGCCGAGAGCCCCAACGATGACGGCGGCCACCGATACTCTCTGGTAGCGGCGACGCAGGTAGTCGACGACGGGTTGGTAGCGTGCGACCTTGTCGTTTCGCGTGTTGGTAAAGGCCTCTGGTGTATTCTCGAACGGGCAAGCCACGTCGATCACCAGGGCCTCCTCCCCGCGAACCAGGACAAGGTCAGCACGCAGTCCGGTGTCGCCGACCAGCCGGTTCTCGTACGCTACGGTGTAGTCGCGGGCAGCGGCCGTGCGAAGGCGCGACACCACCGCGTTCTGCCGTGCCTGAGACATGGTGCTATGCGTCATGCAGTGGCATAGCACGTGCGGTAGCGTCTCCCTCGCGTAGACGCAGATCCGGCAGCGCTGGTCTCGGTCAGTAGGGCCTCACATGACGGCGCCATTCAGGGGTAGCTGGTTGAGGCGTTCCCGGTGGATAAACCGCCAGTCGGCGAAGTGCGTGAATGCTCCTGTAGAGATGAAGTGTGAGCTCGCACGATGCGCCGAGACGCATGCCATCACCTTCCCCTGGTTTGGCTGGTCATGGAGGGTGTTGTCCCGGACGTGGGCCAGCACGTCTCGTAGCGTCCGCATGACCCGGTTCCGCTGTGTTGAAGGTAGCGTCGCGTCGCCGCAGGTGATGGTGACGTGGTCTGGCCGCAGGGACCACGAAATTTGTAGCCTTCGGGACGCCTTACGGGCCTCGGTTCACACGCTGCGCAGCTGGGTTGCCGGCCTTGAGTGGACGACCTGTCGGTCGCCAGAGAGGTACGCCTCCAACTCGAAACGGGTAGCCTCCCATCCGAGGCGGGTGGAGGCGATCTCGTAAGCGTCAGACAGGGCGAGATCCCGCAACGACTGGTCTGAAGTCGTCAGGAGCTTAAAAGCGGAGTCGATACGACAGATTTCGTATAACTCCGCTGCCACCGGTATCGCTACTGCTCCTCCGGAGGCGCTCCCGTAGACGTAGTGTGTCGAGGCGTTCACCGGCAAGTACAATGTACGCTTGACCATGGGCCTGATGGCAAGGTCCAACCGGTGCCAGTCTGTCTTGGTCAGGGCGCCGCACCTCATGGAGAAGTTGAGGGCGCGGAACACAAATGTCTTGAGGGCGTCAATACGCTGCCAGGGGGCTAGAAGGGACGAAAAAATTGCCGTGGCGTTGCGAATGGCGTCCTCAATGACGTTGGTCCCCGCTCGCTGTGGAAGGCGGAAACCCACCGGGCGTCCGAGGGTAGCGGAGCGGCTCGGAGTCGCTCAAAGCTGTGACCGGGAAGCCGGAGACCGGAACACGGTTGGCCGCATTCTGCCGGGTGTGACGCCGCTGAGGTGCAAGGTCGTACACTTTCCCGGGTTGAGAGATAGCCCGAGCAGTGTTGATAGCGCCTCGACCATGTCGATGCGTTGTTGGAGAAGAGCAGGACAGTCGGCCAGGGGCGTCAGGTCGTCGGCATAGGCGAGGATATTGTGGTCGTCGCCCGTGCCTTGGACGCCTCGAACCACGGGGTCTATGACCAGGTTGAAGAGCAACCCGCTGAGCGGGCAGCCCTGGCGTAGACCCGAGTGGATGACGACCGGATCTGTTGTGCCCTCTGCAGCAACGATGACAGTTTGGTTGTCACGGTAAAGGTCCTTGATGAGGGCGGTGAACGTCTCCCCAGCACCGGAACCACGGAGGGCGTCCAAGAGGGCTTGCTGGGGCACGGACCCGTAGGCATTTGCGAAGTCCAGGAGGGCTGCACAAAATTCCGTGCCACCAGCTCTGGCTGCGTCCATGCGGTGCTGAAAGATATAATTCAGCTCGAAAACGCCGTCATATGGGAGGAAACCTTTCTGGCACTTTGACAAGACCTGGTGATCCATGATCCAGGCTTGCAGGCGCGACGCAAGACACTTGGCGTACAGCTTGGAGGCAGTACAGCCGAGTGCGATGGTGCGCCAGTTGCCCAGAACAGAGGGATCACCTTTCTTGTAGATGAGAACCGTGCGTGACGTTCGCCATGGGTCTGGTATGCGACGGTGGTGAACGCAGGCATTGAACAGGGCAGACAGGAAGCGTGCCTCCGGGTCGACGGACCTCCAGTGCTGGTACGTCAGTCTGTCGGGTCCGGGAGCCGTGTTCTCTAACTTCCGGAGCCGGAGGAGAACTTTGTCTGCCGAGAACGACGCCGTGTCGACCGGAACAGGAGCCGCGGGTCGTTGAAACAACGCTGACGTATCTGCCGTGCGAGGTGACCAAGTGGAGGCCCAATGGTCCTGGATGTCTCGTATAGGGATGGTACAGGACCGTGTGGGACCCTCCATGATCAGGCGCACGGCACGTCGGCGGTTCCTGCGGTAGAGACGCTGGATCTCTGTCTTATTGTCGGGGTTGACGTCTCGAGCAGGGCATCCCGGTGTTGACGGAGGGAGGCGGACAGCCTACGCAGCCAGAGCAACAGCTTGAGACTATGCCTGCTCACACGTCGCCCACGAGTCCGGCGTTGGGGCTGTACGGAGGGAGGCTCGCAAGACGCGGACCTGCTCCGCAAGCAGCATGGTGTGGTCCGGTGGCATCTCCATCGTCGGTGCTTCCACAGGAGTGTCGTGTGCACCGTCGTCGGCTTCATCCGCGCCAGTGTCTTCCAACCGCTCGGAAAGGGAAGGGGATGAGGAGGAGCGGGAATCGGTCGACAGAGGGCGGCGGTCGACGACGATGCCGGCAGCTGGGACACTCTGTTCGTCCACCGGCTCGTTGGCCGATGCGTCGTCGGAGTCATCAGTACCGGGGACGTCGGTAAGCTCCGTAGACATCCGCGAGGAAGCCCTCGAAGCAGACGACGTGGAGCCGGGACCGGTATGACGACGATAAGACGAGCCGGGCGTGGATGAGACCTCGCCAGTCGTGGACTGGGGACCAGGATCTGGTGGCACGGACGGTGGCGTTCCGGGAACCGATGGCGATTGCCGAGGCGTGGATGAGCCGGAGCCGGAAGTGGATGAGGAGTGGCCCGGAATGGTAGACGCCTCGGAACTTGATGCCAACGGATAACCGGTAGCCGAAGTGCTGGAGTCCGACCCGGTACTCGAGGTTGGCGTCGATGTGGAAGACTGGCCTCCACGATGTCTTCAAGACCGGGAAACGGTTGCTCGGGTCTGTAGTGCTGGTGGCGCTTGACAAGCTGCACCGGAAGTAGCTGGTCCGGGGGTTGGTGTGGTCTCTGTACCAGAGGAACTGAAGGTAGTCGCCATAGGCTGCCGTGGGGGGCGTAGAGGTACAAATGGAGTGGACTCCTCTTGCGCATGCCGTGCCATGGTGTGCCGGGCCAAGGAGCGCTGGCAGTTGAAGCTCTTCGGGCAATACCGGCAGGGGTGGTAAGGCTCGTTCGAGGCAGGACCCGGGCAGTCATGGCGGGCGGACAGCGAATTCAACCGGGCATCACAGGCGACGCACCGGTAGAGACGCCCCGTTAGCCGAACCCCGTGTTTCTGCTCCTTGTGAGACCGCCACGCGGACAGTCGGAGCGATACTGATGTGCGGGCTTGGCAGCCCGCGAAACAGCGATAAGGACAACGAAGGATCCCAGGCACCGGCAGGTACACCGTCATGATGCCCTGGTGAATGACGGGCGGTCTGGAGCGAGGAGGGCCCGACAATGCCGCTGAAACGCCAGTAGACGCGGGGGTGCCAGGACGAGGCCGCTGGGCCGACGGCGGCGACGGTGTGCTCATCCCCGAAGGGGGAGCGGGACGCCGCCGACGGTTACCGGATCCCGGGACGAGCGGCTCGATGGACACGGTAGGTGGTCGGCGGGGGGTAGGCATGGCCAGGCAGGGACTTCACCAGGACCTCGTGGACGGACGTCCGGGCAGGAAGGCCGGGGCGACGACGACGACGTCGGCGAAGTGGTCACGATGACCAGGGTCCGTTAGTGTCACCAGCAGGCATTGGCGACCGGACCGGGAGTGGTAGGCAAGAAAACGCTCGTAGACTCTCACCACTCCCGGAGGGCGTCTTCTCCCGCTGGCTGGACTGGAACGCCTGGTCGGTCGGTGTCCACGTCCCCGTAGCCTGATGTCCGGGCCGGTAGGCTCGGACGACGACGGCGATGAAGTGGTCACGAGGACCGGGGCCCGTGGGTGTCGTCAGCAGGCATTGACGACCGGGCCGGGAGTGGCAGGCAAGGAAAGGCTCGTGGACTCTTATCACTCCCGGAGGGCGTCTGCTCCTGCTGGTGGGCCTGCCGCGTCGGTAGATGGCCGGATACTCCTTCGATGGTGCAGCAGGGCCGAGGAACCAGGTGGACCCAGGAACAGCGTAGCGCCGTGCGACCAGGAGTGGGACCTTAAAGGGCGGCCGGCTCCCCGGGAATACCGTTCTCGTCCTTTGGCTGTAAAGATCAAAGTGGGAGATCCACGTGGGAGATTATAGGAAAGATTTATTTTCTTCCAAGCCGTACAGACAATATTTCAGAAAGGTACATTTCAGCTGAAGAACCGAGAAACTTCCAGAGATAACAGAACACCTATTGTCGAAACCGATCACAAACTATGCACCAAATGCTTTCTGTTGGCTTATCCCAACACAGGAAAACACAGAACAGGTATCTTTCCTAACAAATAAACACAACCACTCGCTATCACATATACAAAAACCAGTACAACACATCATATTTCACGTCTTTCAAGTATCGGCCTTAACTCGGCCTGAAAAGACCGTGTCATGGCACTGCAACATCTGGGAGCGCCACTGTGAGCCGCACTCTTTTATTAACCACTACCAAAAAAGGACACGACCAGTGCCGCAGGAATTCTGCTTCGCCGTGTGTGATACACTTTGATCTTAGCCAAAAGGCCGAGAAGCGATGTAATTCATTAGCACGTAATTAAAATCTATTCTTTCACACCTCGTACTTAGTTCTGGCCAAAAGCCGGGCAAACAGTAGCAAAGCAATTCCGACGTCTACCCATGCACAACCAGCATTGTGCACCCACAGTGGCAGTGCTGGCTTCACGGCATTGCTTTTATCCCCAGTCCGCTTGAAGTTTCTTGTTTCGCTTAAAAACATGTTAAAACTGAAACCTTCTTTTTCCCAGAGATCGAAACCACGCGTGCTCGCTTTCATGCGTACTCTCGAATGCACCCATGACGTCACACCAAATGCTTGCCGGCAAACATTATCAGGCATGTCGCGAGGGATGCTAGAGAACTTGTTTGAAAAACTGATGCATAGTGTACATGTCCAACTCGAGCACCAAAGCCTGGAAGGAAAAAAAAGGAAAAAAATGACTGTGCAAAATGTGACTACGTCATCCATACAACATGGCTTCTACGCTGGCTGCCCAAGCAACGCCTCTGCAACGACGCCCACAATCATCGGCAAAAAGGTGGTGCCTTTGGCTGCTTCAGAGCGCTCAACGTATGCCTTGCAGGTTCCGACGTGGCGGATCACCGCACCGAGGTCGACGAAGGTCCTGCCGTGAAAGGCAGACAAGGGAATGCGTGCGAAACGTCTCCCGCGTGCGTTGTGAAGCCGGTGAATGAAGGGTCATGTGGCAGAGGGTGACGAAACGTGAGTGTGCGACATGCCGCTGCGATGTCGTTCAAGCGTCCAACGGGCCGGCAGGCTCTGCCTGTCGTGGTCGAAAACGTCCGAGTTTTGCTGATTCCGAGGGGTAGGAGTGCTATGGTGGCATGTACGAGGCGCTGGTGCGGCGCTCCGATCGTGCCGGACGGACATGAGGCGGCAAAAGGCAGTCGTCAAGTGGTCGCGGAAATCAGTGGAGAAGTACTTGCCTGCTCTTTTGGTCGAAGGCTCGCGACAGACGGTCTTCGTGTCTTCGGGAGATGGGTGGTTGCACAAATACGACCGTGCGTCAACGTGCAGCCATATTCGTGGATTATTTCGCCCCATTACGATAGCTTCGTCACTGCGCTCGCTGGTGTTGCTTGTTTTTGTTGACCTTCACTTGTGGCTCACACCCACTGTGGGGGATCGGCCGGTTTGTTGATCTGCTTCTTCGTCTTCTACATATTCGGCTTAGTGAAGCTGTGAGGAGTGATGAGTGGGTACAGAGGCAAAGCACAGCAAAGCGCGCCCGGGGCGTGATCTAACGCGTCCTGGGTTCCACGGCGCTTCAGGTACGTGCGTGGTGCGTCCGCACGTCTAGTGCGCAGTTTTCTTGGAACTTCCAGCAACTGGCAATTCCGTTTAGGTGAGCGTGCGAGGATGTTTGTTGCAATTAACGAGAGCCAACGGTGGTGGAGCCGCTATGAGAGATGGTGTTCAGAAATGTAGTGTGTGATCAACAAGGCGATCCCCGCCGTGGTGGTCTAGTGGCTGTGAGGTACTCGGCTGCTGACCCGCAGGTTGTGGGATCGAATCCCGGCCGCGGCGGCTGCATTTCCCTGTGCTCAGATTAGGGTGCACGTTAATGGAACCCCAGGTGATCGAAATTTCCTGAGCCCTCCATTATGGCGTCTCTCATAATCATATGGTGGTTTTGGGACGTTCAATCTCACATATCATCATCAAATTGATTTTAATTTGTGATGGGGAATAGTGTAGATGCATAGACGTGGCGAGTGCACGCGTCTTCAGGTTAAGACGTCGCGTGAAGATGTGAAATAAAAATGCCTTCGCTTGTCACTGCAACTGTAAACAGAAACACCAACACCCACTTTCTAGAGGCTGTTTTATTTTTGGATCCGAAACAGGTGAATTCGAAAAGCGGAAATAGCTTGGCACATACATACACATCGCACATACATACACATCGTATACACACTTCTAGCTTTCCTCCGAAACAGTAATAATAAATTACTCAATAGCTTTAATAATATGATGAGCAGGGATGTTTAACAAAAATAAAAAAACTTGAGTATGTACGTGTGAACATAACCAAAAAAACAAAAGAATGGGCCCTCCAATTATGAAATTTCCACACAAACATTTATTTCCCCAGAGCAATCGTAAGTGTAAACACAGCAAGCGCACTCCCGCACGCGAATACCGCGTCAGCCGGGGCGGTGTGACGCCACCGTCTCGGACAGACACTCGCCGCACCCACGCCGTTTACCCCGATATCCTTGATAAATCCGAGCACTCTTTCTATCATTGAATTTATTGTCGAACTCACCCCCGCAGGGGTGAGTGGGCCGATCCCGGAGGTAGTGCAATACCGGGCCAACCCGTGGCGGAGGTGAAGCAAGCTTCAAGCACTCCGCCGCATCACACAAATAAGTTCAATATCTTGGATCCAAATAGGATCCGTATCAGATATTAAGCTGATAAGAACAGAGTGAGGTTGTCAAAAGAGGCAGCACATGAGAGAGGAAGTAGAAGTCTCGGCCTTGTTGGCCCGACCAAAGGCCGCGCGGACCTCCGGGACCACAGGGCCTGACCTAGGGTGCGGCGCCCTACCGGCTGCCCCAGTGTCCACCCGTTCTCACCAAAGGGCTTGGCCAGTCGCCATGGCTTAGAGCCATGGTGGAGCTGCATTGGAGCAGGCCGGTAGAGCAGGGGCTGAGCCGCACGTCCACCCAGGGCCGGGGAACCCTGGGCTTAGTCGGGAGGGCCGCCTTGGGCGACCACCCGCCAGCTAAGCAAGCGACCCCAGAGGTTATAGCTCAATACAGCGGTGATAGCGGGGTGAGCCTTTTGCCCACCGCGGAGCGTCACTCCCCTGCTGCCGCACCCCGAAGAGAGGCTGCCAAGTGGATCCCGCAGGCAAAAACCTTCGCGGGTCCAAGACCCCAGACAGTCCTGCTGGAGAGGCCAGGCGGTCAGGGGTGGGTTCAGACCCACGCCCTAACCTCAGGACAGGGGAAGAACGTATAAGTTGCGGTGCAACTGCCTAGTCAGCTCCCGAAGGAGCCCGGTTTGGATGCACCGCAAGCGTAAGAAGGAAGCGGGAAAGGAGAAGCGAGAGGAGAAAGAAAAAAAGAGTGAAAAGGGTTGTCCCCCCTCAAGGGGGGCATCCAACCCCGGCCCAAAGACCAAAAATGTAGTCCCGAGAGGTAGGACTACACAAAGAGAAGTTTATTGAACTTCATACGAAAAGTTACAGGGTATTAACATGCATTTACAAAAAACAACTACAAACAGTGGGCACACTGAATATATACAATTGTACATTTGCACAACCAGGTACAAAAGAGCATGTTATTTATACCTATTTACAAGCATAAAGTGAAACTAATAAGGGAAAAAAAACACAAACACATTTCAGCTGCTATGTCTTACAAAAGCAATATGCAGGGGTGGGGGGGTCGCGTTGTATGTACATATTTACAGTCCTGTTTACATGAACAGAGATAAATACTAATGAGAATGCACAAAGCATGTGTATCTATGCTTCCACAAAGTATGAAAAGGAGAATATATACAAAACATGAGGCGCTATATACATATGTACAATAACCAACCACGCCGTGATGTCAATAGACAGGGCCAGCGGCACAAACAGTGTCGAACAAAACTCGCTTCACCAGAGTGCAAATTACTTTGTGTGAACAGGCGCTTCAGTTGTGTGTCTGGGGAGAGGGGCGAGGGGGGCCACCTTCATTTTTTTGCTTGACATGTATCGTTCCAAAGTTGGTCGACTCCCAGGAAACCGAGAGCTGTTAGTAGCGTAGGATTGGGGCGACCAACTTGCCTTCTCTTAAGAAGAAGAATTTCGTGTGCCAGCGATGGAGAAACATCTCCTCTCCGCTGGCTTCGAGTTCCCGGGAGAGGAGCTCCCACACCAGCCTTCTTATACGTGCGACGGCGGGTGGCGCCGCCCGAACTGGCCGTCGCCGCGCTTCCGCGAGTGAGCGGCGCTGCCACACAACGAAAAGAGTACAGGCGGTAACCAGCCGTGCGAACGCGCCTTTGTTGCGTCTGTGACGTGGTGGGGGGCGGATCCCAAAGGTGTGCGCTACCATGCGCCAGACGGGCCGCGCGGCCGAACACTCGAGCAAGGCATGCTTCTGGGTTTCGGGTGCCCGGCAGTTTGGGCAGCGGTCGTCGGGCACAATGCCTAGTTTCTTCAAGCGACACCTAGTTGGGAGGACCTCCCACGCCCTATTCCAGAGAAAGTCCTGGATATCGCAGGGTAGCAGGCTATGCAGCAGGGAGAGGTCGCGTTTAGCATGCCCCGCTCGTCGCCGGTCCTCATCGCTGAGCTGGCTTGCCGTAAGTGCCTCCACTATGCGAGCCGGCTGCTCCGTGTCAGGGTCGTGATTCGGCACTTCCTTGCGCAGCATGCGGGCTGTCGCTGCTAATGCCTTGTAGAAAGGCGACGGCGATTCGGCGTGTGGGCCGGAGTGTTGGCCGGCATCCAGTCAGCTGTTACACGGGCCGCTCCAATAGAGTAGCAGACCTCTCCCAACATAGTTATCTTCTTGCGCCAGCTTGCGGGTCGTCTTCAAAGCAAGCACTTTGCTCGAGGTGAGCGCGTGCGGGAGGCCGATCCCCCCTTCTTTGGTTTCCAGCTGGAGGAGTGTTCGCTTGACTGGGGGTGGCGTCCTGCCCCACAGCAGTTCATTTGCCATCATGCCGAGTCGAGTGGCCACCCGCGCTGGCATAACTGCTACCCTGCTCACGTGAGAGGCCAAGGCAAGCACACTGGTCTTTATTGCGACAGCCTTTTCGCGCAGGGTCAGGTTGAACAGTGCTGCGCGCTCAGTGAGTAGTGCAGCCCTGTCGACTACCCGCGTCCATGTAGAATCGTCCACTCCTTCACGTGAAAAGTATACACCGAGGACCTTGACCGTGTAGACCGGTTCGATGTCGCCAATCGCTTCTGTAGGAAACGGGCCAAAAAGCAGTGCTCGGCTCTTTCTCTCATTCAATTCGGCTCCTGATGCCTTTGCGTAAAGCTGGAATACGCCACGGAAGCGGTCGAGGCTTCGCGCGTCCTTGAGAAAGAAAGATATGTCGTCGGCAAAAGCCAGGACTCTGATCTCCTTGGTACCGGTCATTGGCAGGCCCTGGATGCACTTGTCGCTGGCCAGGGTTGTCAGCAGGGGCTCAATGGAAAGTACAAACAGGGTTGGGCCCAAGGGGCACCCTTGCCTGATGCCTCTCGTGTACCGAAAGAAGTCCGTAGACATGCCGTTCACCGCGACACAGCTTCGCAGATCGGAGTACAGAAGCTCGACGACAGCCACAAACTCCTGCGGGAAACCGAAGTGGCGGAGCACTTCGAAGAGGTACGTGTGTCTGACCCTGTCAAACGCCTTTGCTTGGTTGAGGGACAGGAAGGCACCCGTGACTCTCTTCTGGGCCGCGTATTCAAAGACGTCTCGTGTGGCTGTGAGGTTGCCGAACATAGACCGGCCAGGCACGGCGCAGGCTTGGTGGGGAGCGATCAAGTCTTGCAGGAAGGTCCTCAGCCTGGTGTTAAGTATGGACGCCACGATCTTGTAGTCTACGTTGAGTAGAGAGATCGGGCGCCATGACGACAGTTCACGTGGGGGGGCACCGTCCTTGAGGATGAGCGTTATGCGCCCCGCGCTGAAGGAGTCGGGTTTCGTGTGCCGCTGCAGGACCATGTTGACCACGGCTAGGAGTGGGGCGCACAAGACGTCAAAGAATGTCGTGTAGAAACTGGCCGTCAGGCCGTCGGTGCCCGGAGCTGAGTTCGGTGGCATGCCTTGGATGGCTATGCGGAGTTCCGCGTCCGCTGCTGCACCACACAAGATTGTGCACTCATCTTCGGCAAGTCGAGGCAAATGCGAACAGAGACCGTTCATGAGAGCTGCCTCTGGAGGAAAGCCGCAAGAGTTCGGCTCACTGAAAATGGCCTCAAATTATTACGGCACTCCGCCTCGATCTCAACGGGGTCGGAGATGAGGCTACCGTCAGGGCATTGCAATTCAAAGATGCGGAGAGAGCCGTTCCCGCGTGCTTCGGTCAATTCTGGTCCCACTGGTTCCCCCGCAGTAGTCCTTTGTTCGCGTGGGTTGCGCGCGTACTCCCGGAAGAGGCGGTCGTAGTGGACTTGAAGCGAGTGGAGGTAGTTGCGCGTGCATGCCGTGAGGTTGTCCGCGCTCTGTACTATCCGCATTCGGCGGAGTATCTCATTCATTTGTTTGGTGATACGCTTCTTCCTCACGCTGCCTTCTTCTTGCAGGAATGCTCTCCATCTCGCTTTCAAATCGTCCCATACAGCCGGGCTGGTGCAGGGAGTTGCCTCAATCGTCTCTTCCAGGTACGCGGATATTCTCGGGGCGCTCGTACGGTCTTGGATGAGCGCCGGATCGAGTCGCCAAGCTTCGTTTCTCGGGCGACGGCCAGGTGTCCCCCTCACTGTTGTTACCAACGGGAGGTTGTCGGTTCTGTTCGCCAGCCCTTCGGGGAGGGCGAGGACCTCGCACGCCGTGATAGAGCCGGCGAGGCGCTCGGGGACATAGGCTCGGTCAAGTCTGCTGGCCGTTGTCCGCGAGGTTCGGGTGGGGGCGAACTCGTTTCCGCGCACGTGAACCCACGCGTCCGTGAGACGCAGGTGTCGGAGGATCTTCACCAGCTCTTTGGCGTGGTAGGTTGAGCCGCCTTGACCCGGGCCCCGGACGTCTCTTGTGGAGTCCACGACGCAGTTGAAGTCGCCGAGAACCACGTGGGGAACTGGCTCCACCAAATAGCCGTGCAGCTCTTTAAAGTAGGTGTTGGTGTCTGATCTGGTCACCGGCGCATAAACATCAACAAAGCGCACCTTGGACCCGTCGACGAAGACGTCGAGCACCAGTGTGCACCCGTTCGCGCCGAAGACACAATGCGATTTTCGCCGGAACCTGTTCGTGACGAATACGACTCCAACTCCGCAAGCCCTCACACAAGTTAATGAAAAAAAGCCGTCAACTTGGCAGTTGCACCTGAAGGAAGTAACGTCGAGCGGGGAGCGGAAGTTGGTCTCCTGCAGGAAGAGGAGGTCGATACCCTTAGAACGGGCGAACGCTACAACAGCGGCTTGTTTACTTTTGTCGCGAAAGCCACGTATGTTTAGTGTGGCGAGCCGCAGCGTAGCCATCTTCCGCCAGCCGAAGCGCGGTGCTCTCTTGAGGGGAGAAGGGACGATGAAAGGCGCGATAAATAGCCGAGTTGGGCATCAGCGGAGTGCGGGCGAAGAGGAGCGAGGAGGGTGCTGCACTAAAAAGGAGGAAGGGGCTCAGCCAGGTGAGCGGGACAGCAGAGAGTGAGGGGAAGCGGGAGAGCGGAAGGCGGCGAGGCCGTGGGAGCAGGCGCGCCGCTTCTTTCTTCAGGTAGCCTTCTCAGGACTTCGGCGGCGGCTCCCGTTTGCCCCCACCGGCTTTTGTTCAAGCTTCTGGGACTTCGCGTGAGGCGGTGCATCGCTGTCACTGCTTTGGCCCACCAGCCCCGATCTGCGCTGCCGGGCGTCCTTGCTTGCGGTCCTCTCGCTCCCGTCCCGCTTGTCGTCGCCAGAGCGTCTTCGCGAGCGCGAGCGCGAGCGTGACCGCTGCTCGAGGCGAGAGTGCGGCTGGCCCGCCTTTGCGTCAGATTTCCGGCTTAACCGTTTGGATTGAGCAGGGGGGGACAAAACGAGGCGGTGTTGTTGCGCTCGCCGTCCTCGGGCAGCACGTAGTACCCGTTGCCCGTTATGGGCAGTTCGTCCAGGGCGGAGTCAGGGGTACGCGCCTCCAGGTCTTCCGAAGTCACCAGTGCGAGCACGTTGGCCGGCGTTAACTGCATGGAGGGGAGAGCGCTTTCCCGTTCGGTGGCGTTAGCCGGCGCCCTCTGTGCTGATGGCGAAGATCCGCAGTCGTCTTGGTCCGATGGGAGTGCCTGCGGTGAAGGGGAGGAGGACTGCGCCAAAGCTGTATCAGAGGGACTGGGCTCCGTTTCAGACGAGGCAGTGGTAGCCTCCTCGCTCGTCTCCCGCCCCTCTCTCTCGCTGGCGAGTGAATCGGCTTCGCTGCTGCCTGTAGGCGGGTCTATGTTCGTGTGGTGGTCGCCCGCTTCTCTCACTGTCGTGCGGGGTGTCATCTTGGGCGTGAGCACCTGGAGGCGTGAGGACGTCTTGTCTAACCAAGGCGATAAAGAGCCGCTAGATTGGGTGGGGTTAGACGCGTGTTCCGAAGCAGGGGGGAACCCGCGGGCGGCCGACGCGTATGATCGCCTTCGAAAACATTCCCTCGTGCCGTGGTGACCCCCACAACGCTTACATTCACTAGTACAGCCCTCGGTGTCATGGCCAAAAGTTCCGCACCGTTTGCAAAAGGGAGCGGAGCATGCCGTCGCCATGTGGCCCACTTCGCCGCATCGTGCGCAAACTCGCCTCATGCCGCGATACTCGAACATTACGCGGTGCCCTGCGATGGTCGCGAAGTTTGGCACCGGTTTGCTCATCTCAATCTTAATGACCCTTACACTGTTGAGCTTATTTTGGCGAGTGGCCACAGTGGCAAACGATATGCCCCTCACTTTGCCATACTGAGCTAGGGCGCTGCTAAGTACCTCGTCTGACAAGTAGGCGGGGTACCGGTAGGCATTCACGTACGTGACCGGCGGCCCTACGGCCTCAACCGGTACGTTTTCGCCGTTAACCCGGAAGCCTTCCGCCACCATTAACCTTGTCGCCTGACTGGCGTTACGCGTGCTGACGAGGAACCTAGCCCCGCCCATGTGCTGTAGAATAAGTACACTATGATCCCCAGACACTAGTTCTATGGCGTCGATTAGATCATCTATCGAAACATCGCCATCGGGCGCCGTGAACATGAAGCAGTTCTCCCTCACCGGGAGGTCGGACGTCGACGCCATTCTCGTGCGCGTTGCCGCTGGCTGCTAGGAAGGCGTGGCTGGTAGGACTGCTATCGCGCAGGCTAGCTGCACACTGGTAGGACTGCGGCTCAGCCGAGGCGGGGGCCGCACGGATACAGGAGGCGCCGGGTGGGTTGCAGCAGGACTCCGGGACGGCAGGCGTAGACCGGGGGCCTTGCTTCACCAGGCATGGGATGGGTAGGCGTCGGGCAGGGAGGTCCGAAGCCCGAGGCGGCGGTCGCACGTGCGGGACGGTGGTGCCACGGAAGCTAACTTTGGAGACTTGAACCCCGGGGTCGACGTCGGCGGGACGTGACCCTGGGTCTCGCGCGGGGGCGCAAAGAAATGGCTAGCTCGACAATTGGTCTAGCCAAAAGGCCGAGAAGCGATGTAATTCATTAGCACGTAATTAAAATCCATTCTTTCACACCTCGTACTTAGTTCTGGCCAAAAGCCGGGCAAACAGTAGCAAAGCAATTCCGACGTCAACCCATGCACAACCAGCATTGTGCACCCACAGCGGCAGCGCTGGCTTCACGGCATTGCTTTTATCCCCAGTCCGCTTGAAGTTTCTTGTTTCGCTTACAAACATGTTAAAACTGAAACCTTCTTTTTCCCAGAGATCGAAACCACGCGTGCTTGCTTTCATGCGTACTCTCGAATGCGCCCATGACGTCACAACAAATGCTTGCCGGCAAACATTATCAGGCATATCGCGAGGGATGCTACAGCACTTGTTTGAAAAACTGATGCATCGTGTACATGTTGTTGTGATCCCGGGGTGCTGTGGTAGCGTGGTGTAGCTTCGGGTTGAGGAAACGAACGCTTACGAGATGGGGATACGAAAAACAAACAGGTTTATGGCACTATTTACAAGTATTTACAGCATGAGGTTAAGAGTTCACAAACCACGAGCGTGGTGGCTAAACCGTTACATGGTTCATAGCCTTCACAAACTACGAACGTGGTGGTTGAACCTTTACTTGGTTCAGAGCCATCACAAACTACGAACGTGGTGGTTGGTCCTTTACTTGGTCCAGAGCGACGTGTCGCCCTCGGCGGCGGCCTTATAAGCCCTGTCGGGCTCCTCCTTCTTGCGGGGAACACCAATCACACACACACAACAGGTGAAAGGTACGAGCAGGCACGGCGCACGTGAACATCCAATTTCGAGTCAAGATCACTGCACTTAAAGGTGGCGCCAGAGAGGCTCTTGCTCGTCGTGTATGTCGCTGGTCGAGGGGTCCGAAGCTTCGGACAGCAGACATCAAACGGTCCGCCAATCGGTCCGCTCAATTAGCAGGGCACTTTGTGGCGGCGGTCGCCGTTTCATCAAAGGAATACGCTCTTTGTTGTCCCCTCTGGAACGGCTTACAGCTTCGTGGTGACAGGACGTCTCATCCGCCGGCTAGCAGGGACAATAGCTGGCGGGCATAGACATTCGGCGAGTCGGCTAAAAAGAGCGCCGCTCCCCCGTCATCTCTGGACGCTGGTTCCGAGAAAACTGGAGTTTCAGGCGTGGGAACGCTTCCCGGCTACGCTTCTCAGCGACAGCATGGCGCCTACCGATGTGGGTCATAACAGCTTCCCCCTCGCCAGATGAGTCACGGAGGGCAGCGGTCAACACTGCTGCTCGCAGGGACGACGAAAGGGTCCGTAGTCGAATCCCGAGAACTCGCCTTCGCTTGTGGCATGGTCTGAGTAAAGGCCGAATCTTCGACACCGTTTCTGAAACTGCACCACATGCACAAGCAAGCACTCGGCCCCCTTCGAACAAACCAAGCCAAAAGAGGGATGACAAACCAATTTTAATTACTAGTGTAGTGGGGAATTTGCAAGGCACTGACTAGTGGGACCATCTCTCTCGGAGTGCGAAGCGCGAGTGTGTGCACGAGCTGTAGACGCTGGACGGCTCAAGCATTTCTGTTCCTACCGGCTGCCTGCCTACTACCTGGCGTCGCTATTAAACTCCCTTGCAAAGTGGTGGAGGTGCTGGGTACGCAAACCTGGAACTTCGAAGCCGGAAGCTGCCCACTGCATCAGCAATGCCTGATCAGACGACCGAGCAAGGCACCCCCCTGCAGAGCATGGCCCAATCTCAACTGGTCATCGTACCTACCACCCTGCGCCAACGGGATCCCCCCTTCTTCAGCGGCACCGAGGACCAAGATGTGGAAGACTGGTTGCAGCTGTTTGAAAAGGTGAGCGCCGCCAACAAGTGGGACGACCCCTCGAAATTGGAGTACGTCCCATTTTATCTCAAAGACGTCGCCAGCCTGTGGTTCACAAACCACCGTACGGAATTTACCACTTGGGCCGCGTTCAAGACCACCCTTGCAGCTGTGTTCGATCGCCCCGCAGTGCGCAAACTGCGTGCTGAACAGCGCCTACGCGGACGAGCGCAAAGGCAGGGCGAAAACTTCACTAGCTACATTGAAGATGTTATCGATTTATGCCGGCGCTTTAACCCTGAGATGACCGAGCAAGAAAAGATCAGGCATATCTTGAAAGGAATAGACGATGATGCCTTTCAAATGTTGCTGGCAAAGGGCCCAAGTACCGTATCCGAACTTGTAACCTTGTGCCAGAACTTGGAAGAGATTCGCAAGCAACGTGCATTAGTTCGGAGGTCAACGACAGCAGACGACTCTCTCGCTTCCCTGGCCGTCAGTGGTGACAGCACCCTGCTGGAGCAGATAAAAGTATATGTACGTGAAGAGGTCGCACGACAGCTTTCGTGTCTCTCGTATCTGCCGACCACCGAAGCACCAACGACCGTCTAACGCCGACAATCAGACAGGCTATTCAGGAGCAGGTCTCCGAGGCGTTGCCATTACCTACGCCTGCCTCTCCATCAACACCTGTTGCCGCGCCACTGACTTATGCGGCCGTCGCGGCAATGCCTCCGCCTCGTCTGCCATTGTATACGCCACAACCTGTGCGACCTTCTACCGCGCCGTTCCCAGCTACACAGCAGCATGCTGGAAATCCTTGGCGCACTGCTGACAACCGGCCGATATGCTACTTTTGCGGGATTCCAGGTCACGTTGCGCGTCTATGTCGTCGGCGCTTCGCAGCTAATACACCAAGATACCCTGACTACTCGTTTCGGCCTTCATGCCACGCGCCTCATGTGCCACCTGAAATTCACGAACGCGATGCGCAAGCTGCTTCCGGCACCCGAACCTCCGCTTCTCGACGTTCTACTTCCCGCTCACCTTCCCCTTCACCAAGTCGTCGTTCCGTGTCGCCTATGCGTCGACGACCCACCTCCATTGAGACGGAAAACTAACTGCCGCAGCTCCGGAGGCACGAGCTGCGTCATCGTCTAATCGTTTAAGTCCTCGCCTGTCTCCCACCAATCTTATCGATGTAATCGTCGAAGGTGTACGAACACTTGCACTCATCGATACCGGTGCCGCGATATCTGTGATTAGCCAAAGACTCTGCCACTCTCTTCGTAAAGTGACGATGCTTTCTCCCGTAGTTTCTTTGAGCACTGCGAGCGCCCAACAAATTGAGCCCGTCGCGGCTTGTACGGCAAAAGTGGTTATTCGAGACGTGTTGTACATCATTGAATTTCACGTGTTGGCTTCATGTTCCCACGATGTCATCCTAGGATGGGATTTCCTATCACGTTATCACGCCGTCGTGGACTGCGCTCGGGCCGAAGTGGAGCTGTTACCGTTTCGTGATGCGCCTTCTGTTGATGCGGCCGTATCTAGTGTGGCTAACCTTGTCGTCGCGACGGACATAGACCTTCCTCCTTTCAGCGCCCAGTTTGTCCCTGCCTGCTGCACTTCACTTTCTGACGCTACCGTCCTATTCACGCCATCTCACATCTTTGGTAGCCGCCATCACACATCGCTGCCATTCGCCGTTCTTGCGCTTTGTAAAGACACTACCGGAATATTTATTTCCAATCCGAACTCGTGCCCCCTCAGTTTGCGCCGCAACGAGACGCTCGGCCATATTCAGCTTATCGATGAAGGTACTATCGTGCCAGCCGATTTCTTCGACACCAAGCAGAATATGGAACTGAACGCGTTGGTTCCTCACTTTGCCTCGAACAGTGTGTCCTCCGATGCATTTCATCGTTCTATTGACTGCCATCTAGCCCCGGCTCAACGAGAGCAGCTTCTTACCCTGTTACACGAATTCAGGCATTCGTTCGACTTTCCCCAAGCGGTTCTAGGAAGAACGAACGCAATTGTGCACACAATTGACACAGGAAAGAGTACTCCTTTGCGCCAGCGCCCCTATCGTGTGTCTCCGGCAGAGCGTCGCGTAATTGCAGGAACAAGTAAACGACATGCTACAGCGTGGAGTCATCAAGCCTTCTTGTAGTCCTTGGTCTTCACCAGTTGTACTCGTCAGAAAAAAGGATGGTTCGATACGGTTCTGCGTAGACTACAGGCGCCTAAACAACATTACGAGGAAAGATGTTTACCCTCTTCCCCGCATAGACGACGCTCTCGATTGTCTCCAAGGTGCAGAATTCTTTTCCTCGCTTGACCTTCGCTCGGGTTATTGGCAGGTCCGAATGGCTGAGTCTGATCGTTCAAAAACGGCGTTCGTCACACCAGATGGTCTCTATGAATTCACCGTAATGCCATTCGGACTCTGCAATGCGCCCGCCACATTCGAGCGAATGATGGACAGCATTTTACGCGGTCTCAAATGGAACATCTGCTTGTGCTATCTTGATGACGTTGTGGTCTTTTCACCCGATTTCACTTCGCATCTCACTCGTCTGCGTAAGATTCTACAGTGCCTTACAAACGCCAGGCTTCAGCTTAACCTGAAGAAGTGTCACTTCGGGGCTAAACAACTCACCATACTTGGTCATGTCGTCTCGAAAGCCGGCATTCTTCCCGACCCTGACAAGCTTCGTGCTGTTGCCGAATTTCCTAAGCCGACTACTGTTAAAGAACTACGGAGCTTTGTGGGCCTGTGCTCCTATTTTCGTCGTTTTGTCCGGAACTTTGCCTCCATCATCGCTCCACTCACCAAACTCCTTGCTGGCCCTGCAGATCTTTCGAATTGGACAGAAGCCTGTGACGAATCCTTCACAACACTGCGCCAACTCCTTACCTCACCACCCGTACTGCGTCATTACGACCCTACTGCGCCGATCGAAGTACACACAGATGCAAGTGGCGTCGGCCTTGGTGCAGTACTCGCGCAACGCAAACCAGGTTTTACGGAGTATGTGGTCGCCTATGCCAGCCGCGCCCTCACTAAGGCAGAAGCCAACTATTCTGTTACTGAAAAAGAGTGCCTGGCGATTGTGTGGGCGTTAAACAAGTTTCGCCCCTATTTGTACGGCCAAACTTTTGAAGTGGTAACAGACCATCACGCACTGTGTTGGTTGGCTTCACTGAAAGATCCTTCTGGTCGCCTCGGACGTTGGGCACTACGCCTCCAGGAATTCGACATACGCGTCGTCTACCGATCGGGGCGAAAGCACTCTGACGCAGATGCGCTTTCACGATCCCTCGTGAAATCTGATGAATCGGAAATATCAGCCCTTGACCTTCCCCTCTGCTCCGTCAGCGTCACAGACATGCCATCCGAACAGCGGAAAGACCCTTGGATTGTCTCGCTCTTGAATATGCTTTCTGACACATCAACTTCCGATTACCCTCGTGCTCTTCGCCGCCAAGCAACGCATTTCGCCATAAGAGATGGCCTGTTATACCGTCGCAACTATCAAGTGGTGGGTCGTAAATGGCTGCTAGTCATACCCAGCCATATGCGCTCTGATATCTGCGAATATTTTCATGCTGAGCCTCAACACGCACACGCCGGTGCGCTAAAGACGTATGAACGGATCCGCCAACGTTACTACTGGCGGGGTATGTACACGTTTGTACGCAAACACATTCGCTCATGTTCCCTGTGTCAGCAGCGCAAGACATTCCCTCATTCACCCGGTCAACTGCAGCCTTTACCATGTCCTGCACGCCCATTAGACCGTGTTGGGATTGACCTATACGGCCCGCTACCGTGCTCTGTTGGTGGTAATCGATGGGTGATTGTGGCTGCCGACCATCTGACAAGGTACGCCGAAACGGCAGCGCTACCTTCGGCTGGTGCTCGTGACGTTGCAACCTTCATGTTGCATCGGTTTGTTCTTCGTCATGGTGCACCACGGGAGCTCCTGAGTGACAGGGGCCGTGTATTCTTGTCCGAAGTTCTGCAGCAGCTCTTACATTCATGCCGCACGGTACACCGCACATCAACAGCCTACCACCCTCAGACGAACGGCCTAACGGAACGTTTCAATAGAACTCTCGGAGACATGCTCGCTATGTATATTGATTCGGACCACTCCAATTGGGACGTTGTCCTTCCTTTCGTGACGTATGCCTACAAAACGGCGATTCAATCAACAACGGGCTTTTCTCCATTTTTTCTTTTATATGGTCGTGACCCATGCAGCACACTCGACACAATTCTGCCATACAATCCTGATGCCTCCGAGTTCAGCCTAGTTTCTGAAATGGCAGAACATGCCGAAGAGTGTCGTCAGCTTGCACGGTCCTTCACAGCCGATAATCAAGCCCTCCAAAAAGATCGCCACGACCGTGATCTTGTTCAGGACACATTCCCCGTCGGTTCTCTCGTGTGGCTCCGACTGCCTTTCCACTCTCCTGGACTGACTCACAAGTTTGCACCGAAGTATACGGGCCCTTACCGCGTCATACAGCACCCTTCTTCTGTGAGCTATGTGATTGAACCGCTCAAGCCATCCACGGACAAGCGCCGCCTTGGTCGTGAGACGGTCCACGTCAGTCGCCTCAAGCCCTGCTACGACCCTCCTGTTCTCTCGTCACCTTGAGTCGCCAGGATGGCTCGTCTTTGTCGCCGGGGTATTGTAGTGGGGAATTTGCAAGGCACTGACTAGTGGGACCATCTCTCTCGGAGTGCGAAGCGCGAGTGTGTGCACGAGCTGTAGACGCTGGACGGCTCAAGCATTTCTGTTCCTACCGGCATGCCTGCCTACTACCTGGCGTCGCTATTAAACTCCCTTGCACTAGCTTTAACAAAAGCTCACTCTCAGAACTCTCAGTACTCACTTGAGCTGAAAAACCAGACGTGCTACCTTACAAATTTACATAATAAGATGCACGACAAAAAAAAACTAA
This sequence comes from Rhipicephalus annulatus, assembly GCA_013436015.1. Taxonomy (NCBI): domain Eukaryota; kingdom Metazoa; phylum Arthropoda; class Arachnida; order Ixodida; family Ixodidae; genus Rhipicephalus; species Rhipicephalus annulatus. The sequence continues at coordinate 41,172 of WOVY01015784.1, forward strand.
AATATCAATTTTGATACACCAAGAGCACTCCAGAATGGTTTAGAAAGAGCGACGGAGCACGCCAGCGTTTCCATTCAATTTGCCCTTTTCCTAATGCCAAAATGATATTTTCGAAGAATCAAGCTCCGCCTCACAAGGCGACTGTTCTTCGATGTCTTGGCTTGCAGCCAAGGGGACAATGGCCTGTATCTACTTTAAATTTAGCCCTCCCCTGAGATAACACTGCCACTGATGAATGCTCTACACAATGCAGGCGCACTCCTTTCCTGAAGCGCAGTACGTTATCTCACGAGAGCCCAAATTCTAGCGCAAGCAACGCGTCATACTCGTTGCCACTGTCGTCGAGACATATAACGGCACCTAGGCCTCGATCTCCCACATAACATCGATCCGTTAATTCTCGGTAGTCAACAGAAGCTCTCGAAACCGGATGACGATCAGTATTGCCTCTTCACTTAAGGCTGCATTCTCCTTTTAATCACTGACTACTTTCATCGGTTCTGTCCCGCTGAGAGCATCAGTCAGGAACTCGCATTCAGTGAGCGCTACAATTGTCCGGATGTTCGTCTGCGGCTGCCACTATCTGTCGACAACGGAGACATTAAACTATCTAGCTTTTCTGAATCTTTGGCCTACACTCTGGCCAAAATACTCTTAGTTTGCTCAGAATTAGAAAAAGCTTACCTTCAAAGAAAACCAATAAAACAGAGACAGACACTTCTTTCTAGAAGGTGCGTTTGGTTGAAGCAAATTGCCTTTGCTAATGCCTCTGAGTAAATCTCACTGGGCTCTCCTGAGCGTTCAATTACTCTCATTTCTAAGCATTGCAAAATACCGGCGCTATTAACCAAACGCATAATGCCTCACACGTTTTCTAACATTCTTGCGTTACGTTGTAACACTCTGTGTACAACACAAAAATAATCTTCGGTGCAATATTCATCAAAAGCACCTCACAATAATGCACAGGTTTTATGCTGAACTTGTGCCCAAATGATTTTCAATTCTTAATGTGCGCAACGACAACTCCACTGTGTCGCGCCAAACTTAATCAATTTGTGAAATCACTTGGTCCATGTTAACTTCTTCCTCGAATGCTCGTTCAAGCCACATCCCCATGGCAGTGAAGGCATACGTTATTACACTAAACCTTTTAAAAAAACGAGAAAAATAACATATTTTCTCGGTTTTTTCCTTATGGAAATTTTCGCACTCAAGATTAAACTAACTTCAATTTTCAGCCTTTAGTTTGGCGGTTTTCTTTTTGAAAAATTTACTCTGCATCAAACTTACCAAGTTTAAAGTGGCTCAAATCTGCATCTCCAATGCAATACCGAGTAGACAAAATTAACACGCACGCACCAAAGATACTCAAACTAACCGCCCCTTTTCTCAATTAGATTCGCTTGAATCGCACACGATGGGGTCGCGGTCCCGGCGGATTTCGAGCACGCCGGAGGCTACAAAACGTGCAACCGCTAGGCTGTGTCCTGCTATCACGCCTAATTTTCCACTTTGGCCTGTTCCCCTCAGGAATTTGAAAAGGACGCCAGTAGCTCGGAAGGAGCCTGTGCCAATTTCTCTTTGTATTCCCCCCTGCGCGGTCTTTAGCCACTCTGCCTGTTCGACTTAGACCCTGCCGGCAAGGCCGCTTTTCCGAAGTCGTCGAGCTGAACCGCGCGCTTCGTTGGGGTGACGCACCTCCCTTTCTCCCTCCACACCTGGCTCGCCGCTTGTGCTTCCATGAACAGCCCCATTGACGTTTCCTTAAACGTATTAGTGGCTTACCCTCTCGTCTTTCTTGTGACTGAGTGGGGTCTGTCCTAGGCTTGCGCAGTGACGAATGCCTCCGCTTCTTCCTTTTTCTGCGATGTTTGCAAACCAGCGCGGTATTATCGCTGCACTGCTGAAGCGTGGCACTCTTGCTCTCATCAGCCACTGCGCTAACCATGCCTACATTTCACAATGTCGAAAGGTCCCCCTGAGGCACGAAGAAGGTTTCCAGCCTCTTACTGGGCCCATTAGGGCTGCTGGCACCCTCCTCATCCACGCAAGGAGCGTCCCCCGACATCGTCCCCACCTCCAGACCGGCCACGGCCTCGTTCACTGCATGCTCTACATTGATGCATTCAGGAATTTGCGGGCCATTTTCTGGCGCGATCTCTGTTTCTAGCGCTTCATGACGCGCCTCAATTTCTGGCGCTTTGCGACGCGCCTCCCTTTCAGACTCTGGTCTGATTCTTTCTTTCTTTTGGCTAACAGAAGTTCCGTATCTTCTGATTAGCTCTGCTTTAACAACTTCGTAGTTGTTCGCGTGCTGCTCACTGAGTCGCGCAACAACATCCGCTGCCTCGCAGGGCAGAACCGTGAGTAGCTTGTGAGACCACGTGTCTCGCTCACACTTCAGTTCACTACACTTCCGTTCAAAGAGTCTAAGATACAGGCCCATATCCCATGATACCTCATATGGCTGCATGTACCTAGACATCTCGAACTCTGCCTCATTTTCAAGAAGTACTCCTTGCTGGAGTCCCAGCCTCTTACTCAATTCATAGTCTTGTTTGAAAAACTTTAGCTTGAGGCTTTCTCTTTCGTCTTCACTCTTTCCTTCCATCTGAGCTGCTCTTAGTTTTCTTTCGATGATGAGGTCCCATTCTTCACTTAGTTCCTCATCATCAGCCCCCAAATCATTAATCGCTTGAATGATTATGGGTTTTCGTGCCAAACCCTTTGTATCGATCCCCAATTCCTCACACAACAGCAACAAGTCTGACTTCTGCAGCTCCCGTAAGTCCATGATCGTACCGAGTGCTCGCTACTTCCAAAATAACTTTCTGAAACGGCGAAACTGAGTCTTTCGGCAAAGTTAACTACCAGTTCTAAATTTTAACCCTCTTTTAGAACCTGGTTCACTCAAAGGAAAAGCCAAGCACTCACCCATACGTGATCCATGTCTCGAGCCAGCTGCTTCTCTTGGGCCGACTGTTGTTGTTCCTTGTAGCTTCGAATCCCACCGCTGCCACCAGTTGTTGGGAATCCCTCCGCTGATCACCAGTTGTTGGGAATCCCAGGGTGCCGAGTCGTATCTCACCGCTGCCAACCAGTTGTAATGATCCAACCGCTGCC